>VZRS01003570.1:325158-459821 GCA_013398055.1 Ifrita kowaldi
TTTTTTCCTTTTTTTCCTTTTTTTGGACAGGAAGACAGCAAAAAATGAAATGTGTAAGTGGCATGGGAGGCTCCACACTTAGCCTTGTCTCGCAGGCTGGTGACAGCGTTGGCCAAGTGGCTGATGGCTCCTCTGTGCTGTCCCCTGCCAGCCCTGGCCGCTGCCCCCAGGTCACAGGAAGCACCAACCCCCAGACAATGCCTCCACCTGCTCCCAGCACAAAGCCAGCGAGACTGGCATTAAATAATGAGGTGTCTTTCTTTTTTATCTTGCCATTTTATTTATTTATTTTTTGGCTTCCAAGTGTCGGAACTTGGTAATGGAGGGTTATTAATGAAAAATATACGTTTGGGGTCTATTTGTTTAGATCCTGCAATGACTTGATGGCAATTTTAGCCCTGAATTATGTATGGCTCTGTTTTGCCTAGGCAAGCTGATACAAACAACAAATATAGTTAGAAAAAGATAGATCAGTAAATAAACTGAAAAGTTGTAAAATATGAATGTTTATCATCCAGACAGTGCCGCTTCTCTTCTTTTTTACATGAACTCTACTTGAGATGGTATTTAGGAGCTTGGGACTTCTTCTATTGCAGCAATCTCTGCAGCTTGTCACAAAAACAAATGACACCAGAGGGAACCTTGTCTTACACTGTATTCTTTTGCATGAACCTCCATCTTCTTAAGGTGCTCATAATTTAAATTTATATCTTGATTTATTGGAAGATGAGATTCTACCCTTCTTCCCTCACAGAGCCGTGCTCCTTTTAGCCCAGGCTCCTTCCCTTTCCCAGGGCACTGCTAGCCCAGCTCCAGGTGGGCAGGGAGGGCAGAGCAGCAGGGGAAGGAGGATGGATCCCATTCCATCCCTCTGGAAGGGCACGGGAGCTGCTCGGAGCCCATTCCTGCTGTAAAGGATAACACCTGCCACTGCTGCTGAGACTTGGCAGCCCTGAATTTGTAAACAGGGCCTTTTCTGCATCTTACACAGCATCAGGCTGTGAACGTGGGGGGAAACAAAGGACAATTCAATTGTCTGATGGCATCAAGAGAAACTTTGCATACTCCATCCATAGAGATCAATTCTATTTTTTTAAAATATCATCCATTGCGAGCATCATGATAAATTAGCACTTGTTTTATTCTGGACTAAAGTCTCATCCCACAGGGATCTCCAAGAATTTCTGCTGCTAAAATATAGCATAGAGGAAATTATAATTTTAGCATCTCTCTGCAGTCTTAATTAAGACTGTTCTTCTGATATAAAGCTGTGGTGTCTAATTACCAGAAAGCTGTCAGAAAGTAACTTTCAAAAAACCTGTGTCAAAAAAGAGTTGGGAAGATGGGAAATATTTACTGGGTTACAATTTTATGGCACTGGTGGATTTTTTTTACATCTAACAGAAAACATTACTACTAATTCCTGTCTCTCAGTATTCCACCTATGAGATAATTCCAGTTCCAGCCCCTCTCCACCGAACAGTTCCTTTTTGTCCAGGTAATATTTGATAGGTTTTGCTTGAACAAACAGGGGAAGGTTTCCTACCAGTTTTTTGTCTTGTACATTCACAAAGTACTTGAAGTTTTGCATTTCAGGGTATTCCACATCTCAAAGCCCAGTTCTGGCTCAAATGTTCATTTTTCCCTTCAAAAGCAGCAGAAACTCCGCAGTGCAAAACTCTCAGTTAACCTGCTGCAGGTCAGGAATCCTCTTGGAGATTCATTCCTGGCTCCTGGGTTTTTCCTGAAAAAGGCTCATATTAAAACAAAATCTGGTCTTTTGCTTGGCAAGAAGTGGGCAGAGGCTGTGCTGGCTCAGGTCTGCCTGGGAAAGCCGGGGGAGCTCAGCCACGCGTGGTGACCTCTCCTCAGCCCAGGGACCAGCACTGAGCCCAGGGTTTGGTTTTGTTCCCAGCTGAAAGTCCCTTTTCTGAGATTTGCATCAGGTAAAAAACCCCCGGCAGAGGTAATATGATGAATGCTGACAGGTACATTTGCTACAATTGATTAAACACTTTTGCCATCCTTAGGATTTTCTTTCCCCGCCTCGTGCCTTGCAGAGAGAGAGGTGTGAGTGACTTTGTCTCTGACATTAAACACTTGTATGTACTTGGAGCTGCAAAATGCTATCCCCAGAGTTTGTTTACTCGATCTGTATTTCCAATCACTGCAGAAGGTTTACTAAAGCAGTTCATTACTGATTTATTTATGATGTATTTAGATAGCAAATATGGTTCTGTCAGCAGTTGCTGGCTAAACAGTGTTGACAGACATTAATAGCATATGGTATAGGAATGGAATTATGATCTTTAAGAGTCTTTGTGTCTCAACATACATTTGCAGTTTGCATCTTTTCTTAGGTAGAGAGACAGAGAACTTCCAAGCAAGACAACACTGTTTCTTTTTCTTTTCGCAACCTTTGGGGTTTGCTGGTGGTGACATTAAAATCTTCTGTGCCTGTTTAGCTGTTCAATTTAATGGAAGACAAATTCTCCCAAAGGTTTAATTTATTCTCACAAACTGAAATCACTGCATTCTCACCATGGGAAATGGCCTTAATTTTCCCAGCCTTCAGTATACATCAACCATATAATTCATTTCTCCCCCCTCAATACTTCGCTCATTAGAAAACAAAGTTTTTGATATTTAAATGTTACATGGTTTAAGTTGAGAAACAGATTTCAGCCCCGTAAAGTGCATTTACAGACATGATTGCCTCCCTGACAGCAACGGTTTTATGCAGGGTGGAACGGAAAAACACTTGAATTTTTGACCTTTAATTGTCTGCTTCCTCCAACACCAGCATTTTACCAGTGTCAAGGAGAAAAGGCAAAAAATGAGGCTGCTCATAGAGGAAGGAAGAAAAGGCAGTGGTGAAACCACCTCGGGGCAGTTGATACCGGTGGAGGAGACTGAATTGTGTTGGGAAGAAGATGAATTTCATATGAGAGGCTGTCCCTCAGTCAAATTGGGCAATAATATGGGAAATCATCTAATCCCTTTTTTTTAGATTCATGATAACTGAGGAGGCGAAGTGGGAATTCACTGTTTCATTTCCAAAGTACTGGCAACACTTTGCCTTCCATAAAATGGAATTAATGCCTCAAAAAAATCTTTGCTGGAATTAATGGTTGGGCTCAATGTCCATGGATGTCTTTTCCAACCTCAACGTTTCTCTGATTCTGTGATCTGTAGGTGCCCATCAGGCAAAAACAGCACTAGGAACAAGAGAGAGCCAAGAAAAATAAAACAGTGAGCCAGCTCTTCCTGTCCCTAAATCCTTTTGCTTCAGAAGAGTTAAACCAGCAAGAAATTCAGCTTATTGAATATGGAAACATTAATATATCATTAACATCTGAAAAACTATTAGAAATGAAACCCTTCAGAGTCAGGCTTCTCTCCTCAGTGCATGGAGCTCCATAAGGGCTGGTGGAAACAAGCTGCCCCTGACACTTTTGGCTGCTTTTCTTCCCAGTGAGTGTTTAAAGACTTGTTTGAAAGGGGCAGAGACTAAAACATGGTGAATTCTTAAATAATGGATTAAAAGCAGTTTCAGTCTTTCTGAAATCTCTTCCTTTAAACATGTTTTTCTCTCTTTGTTTGTGCAACCCATTTGCAGCCGATGTGAGGGAGCTGACTGCACAGAAGGAGCAGTGAACTGGCAGTACAATGAAAATAAAATAAAATAAAATATAATTCCAAAAGTCCAAAATTCAGATACAGACTGGTCAAATTCCAGCTGTGCATTGGTGGATACATACAGCAATCAGCCCATGTAGACAAGGAGAACTGGGAGTTGTTCAAGACAAACCCTGGGCAGGTATTGGCTCGATCTTTGAGGCAGACTTTGTGGCAGGCTTTGCCTTCATTTAAATTTTAGCAGAGATTGATAAACACATTAAAAATGCATTTTTAAGGCGTTATTGCTGGTGGAAAGAGAAAGAAAATCAGGCAGAAATGCTTTGAAAGGGAAGTATTGTTTGGATTTGAACCTAGTGGATAAACTGAAAGTGTTTAGACAGTCTGTAATGAAGTGTTGTTGGCCTCTGGTCTGTAATAAATGCTTCAATTTTATAGCTCCAAATCAACTTTACCTATAAAATCCTAAGGGACTTTCTCTACTTAGCAAATCAAGTGGGGCTTGGTGTCCACAGCCAGGGTATCCTCGTGTGCTGTCAAAAAGCTGTGCAGAACTCCACTTCCACAGCTCCCACTGATAAAAACAGCATCAATTACAAGTTTTGCTTTCACATTATCAGCACTCAGTACGAAACCTGTGCTAGATAAGGTGCATGAGATTTTGTGTCATGAATAATCAGATCCTTGGTAGCAAACGGATTTTCCTGGTTTGAATCCAAGCCTCAATAAAATTATTGGGTGGGTTTCTGTTCAGGAAGTCAAGTTAATGGGTGAGTCTTTTATTATAACACTGTGCACTTCCCACTCTATTTCTTATTTCAGTTATTGCTCCAGGGGTCTGATCAAAATCTGAGTGCAGATCCTGTGCCACATTCCCACAGAATAAACCCAGCTGGATCATGGATGGAAATGCAATGTCCAGAATTCCTGTGATGCTTCCTTGTCCCAACCTCTCCCTGCATCTCTCACAAAGCAGACTGGGTTTTCTCTCTAACTCTCTCCAAACGCCCTGACAATAATCCTGCTCTGCTCATCCTCCTGATTCCCAGGAGAATTCTGAGGGCAAACCTTTCGGAGTCAGGTGCTGCTGCAGAGGTTAAAGCCCTGCTCACGTTGAAGGGAACCCTCTCGGAGCGAGCTCTGCTCTGCACTGCTTTGATTGATTTATTTCCTGGTGCTTGTACTTTCACTGATCACTTTCTCATTACTTTCCCACTTCCATCCATTTCGGTTTTTCCTCCTTTTCCAGCCATTCCTTACACCTCCCCTGCCACCTGCTCCCACCTGATGGACTGGCTGCTCAAAGTGTTGATCCTGACCTGGCACGGGCCCTTCCCAGGAAATAAATGATGCCACACAGGCATAAGTGATGCCCTAATAAACATCCCAGGTCCATTTGCTCCTCGGCCCAAGTGCAGAGCTCCAGGGATGGTGTTTCAGTTGAATGTTGATGCCTGGAGGCAGTGAAATGGAGGAAGGAGAAATTAAAACAAAAATGGAGAATTTTGCTTTTCATGTGGATTTAATCACTTGAAAATTCTGCACTTACCCTTGGGATTACTAGAACAATAATAAACGTGTTTTAATTCTGTAAACATTTTTAAATTGCCCTTTTTTAATGGCTTTTTTTTAAATTTTGGACTTTCCTGCAGCAGCAATTCATCTTTTAAAGTCAGTATTCTAAGTAATTTGGTAGAGGTCAGATGCCCTCCGTTGCTTTTCCTTCCAAGTTTGAGTGAGGCCCCAGAAAAAAAAATGTGGGGAAGTTCATGAAGTTTTGTATAAAGTTTTTTATTCTGTTATAGAGTTGGGTAGTAGAGAGTTGGGTTGTAGTTAATCCATCCTTTGAGCTCTTTCAGAACTTCAGAGCCTGGATTTTTGATCACCGGAGTGTTCTGTGAACTCCTGCAGGCCTCAGATCCAGTTCTGCTGGATATAATAAATGGCTTTTTTGTACCCACGGAGGTCCCTCTCTTCAGCAGAGGTGACATCACGGTACCTGTGCTGAAGAAGTTGTTTCTGTCAGTAATGACCTCGCTGATTATTGGAGTTTTTGCCCATAACTCAGAGCTGTTATTTCGTGCTGAGATTCAGGAAAAGCTGAGCCCGTGCAGCTGCAGCCTCCTGTTGTTGCTGCCTCTTTTTTCATGCTCTGTCCCGTGTGATAAATGTCAGATATCACTTAGGACAGGGCAGGAATGCAGACTGAGACTGGGGTGATTATGATCTGTAAATGATCTGTGCACTGGCCCTGGCTCTCAACCCTTCCTTGGATCATTTGAGACCCGATTTAAAAGAACACAGCCTCATATTTGGGTTTCAATCATTTTTCTTTTTTTTTTTCCTTGAAATTTCCATTATTTTATGAATCTTGATAGATACTTGGACACTGGATTTATTTTCCATATCAGTTGGAAGTTTTTTCTTTTGACATGGATTGATTTGTTTTGCACAAGTTTCTTTGCAGAATGGAGCCAACAGGACTAATTTTACTACTGATAATTATTAGAATTCTTACCATTAAAAGGTCAAGGAAACTGTGGGGCAGCATCCCAAATTGTGTGGAAAGAGAGAGGAAAGTGCTGGAGTGTACCAAAGCAGGGAGATTTGGTGGGAAAGAAGAATTTTATTCCATGTTGGTAAAAGATTTTTGCAGGGCAGTGCTGGTGTTGGGGACAGTAAATAACAAAAGAGCAAATAAATAAATCAATAAATAATGAATAACAGAGGTAATAATAAGCATGCAGTGTATTTACATTGTTAATTAAGAGAGTGATAGATGATTCCCCCAAACTTCAGGCAAAACTTGTTGCAAGTTCATGCTCTCAGAGCCACCTGAGGTTGTGCCTCTCAGAGAGAATATTTCAGGCAGGACCTTAAAGTTTTTCCATTTTGAGAGGGATTTCCAAGGATCACAGGCTGATTCTTCTCACAGTTGTTGCGGCCTTGGCACTACTGGCTGCAACGAGACAGGAAAAGCAGGATCAGACCCTCTGTGTGCCCCTTTCCTGGCACAGAAATATCCAAATATTGTGGAGGTGAATGGAAATTGTACGTATTTTGTGTTAAATGCTCTTTTGGGTGGCTTGTTTAGGCATCCCTCCTTCTGCACTGGGAGACAAAGTCGGTGGTGATCCCACTCTGCCCTTGGAAAAGCTTTGCTCCAGTGGAACCCTGTTTGTTACCTGAGGCTCTGTTCTCTCCCTCAGCATGGGCTGGATTCCGGCTGTTGGGTGTTGTGACTGCACGTCTGAAGGAGATGTTTTGACCTTTCTCATCTCTGACTGGTGTTGCAAAGATGGAGTGATGTAGAACAGAGATTTTGTGACAGAGTAATAATAAGAAAGAATCTGACTGCCAGTTGCTCATTACTGGATCTCTTTAAATGCCAGAACCTTCTGTGTTTGCCTTCAAACAACACTGAGCACCTAAATCACCATAGTAAACAGATATAGAAAGAGACAGAAAGGTTAAAAGTGTACTCATAATCTCTTGCTTTTCCTCCTAAACATGTTTGATAGCAATATTGTTTCTTAAAAACAATATGACCTCATTTGTAAAGCAATATTCATGCTAAACTAGTCAGCTGTTAAATATACCCAGCGCTGTGCATTATGATGAAGCTAAACCAGAATTTCAATTATTTTCTGGACACATTTAAAATTATAATACTTTACTGGGTTAGTGTTATAGTTCATCCAAATTACTCACAAAGTATCATATCAATCTCTTGCAAGTGCTTATTGCTTACATCTCTGGGAAGTTGGAGGAAGGAAGATGCTGTCGGGGGTAATGACCTTCATGCTGCCTTAGTGCTCTGATGGTGATGTGGCCATAAGTGCAGGCAAGCCTAATGGTCAAAAGTCAATGTTTGCTGGCCATAATATTTGTCACCAAAGAAGCAGAGTATTCATTTGGGCCACCATGTGCAGCAGGATGTTCCTGAAAGGAAAATAAAGAGGGGAATCAGCCACTTGATGATCTGTGTATTCTTCCTTTAACGCTGCGATCCCGGCAAGGGAAAATTCACACTTCAAAATTATTTGCAGTTTTTTATTGCCTGGAATGCAAGATCAAAACAAAGCAAGAAGATGAGGAAGATGGATTTCATTATACTCCCACTTTCTACTTATGTACCTTATCTAAAGAGATGTTGAGAGAGAAATGATGCTGCAGCGTTTAACCAGCTCTGAGTAACCAGCACGGATTTATGAGTATTACTGGCAAGTCTGGCTTAAAGCAGATCTTACTGGAGCTGCACTGGGCCTGTGTATCCAAAAGGAAAATCCAAAGGCCCACTGCTCTTTAGACAAATGTCATAGTAGTGCACTGTTAAAGCCATATTCATGTTTTCTAAAATCAGCTCTGATAGAAGGTGCTGGGCAACACCTTCTTGCAAGGAGCTTGTCTTTTATGCAACATCTTCAGCTGTGCAGGAATTCTGAGCTTTAGTAAAATATGGGGGAAGTGCTGCTGGCTTCATCTCTAACCATCACAGGATCACCAGCTGAGTCCTCTGGAAGTTCTGGATTTTCTGTGATACTTACTGCTCTTACCCCAGAAGGGACAAATGTTTGGGAGCTTTCTTGAGTTGGGTCTTAACATCTTCTTTGTGAGACTGGGTACTCTGTTGGGTTTAGCCAAGCTGGTCTGTTTTGAGTTGGAATGGCCAAGAAATAAGCAGCCTTTTAGAAATGGTAATCAAATCATTTGTCTCTCCCACCATCCTATGCACCAGTTATTAACAGAAACAGCAATTTCCCAACCTAAACACCCAAACCCACCTGTGTGAAGGGCTGGTTCTGCAGGGTCTTTGCAGATGGACACAGCAATGAAAAGGAACACGATTCTGTGGATCTGTTTTTAGAATAAACATTGAGATTTCACAGGCTGAATTGTCCTCTCTGCCCAAGAGCCTCTCCAGGGAAGGTGTTGGTCATTGATCTCCCAGGGTTTATTGCACGTCCTGCGTCCTCCTCCACGTGCACCCACTTGATCCAAGCCAGGCCCAGCTTTTTCAAGGAGAATGTGCTGTCCATGAGATAAGCCATGGATTCAATAGAAACAAGCCAAAGATTTATTTTTTTAGGATAACAAGCAAGTGTCCATAAACATAATCCTCATCTTCTTTCTATTTATAATTGTGGTTAATATGAATGTACTTCATTACTGAAGAGCAGTCTTCACGGCCATACAATAGCAAACAAATTCTTCAGAAGCATCTTTAATTATTCATTTGGCTGCACTATATTTTATGCTACTTTTCATAAATGTTAATCTTTATTATTGCCCTACCAGGAAAAAAAAAGAAAGGAGGAAAGAAATACCTGTTATTAAATGACCTATCAGGCTGACATGGATAAATGTTGGTAGCTATTTAATTGTTTCCCATCTGCAGTTTTATACAGTTTCTATCAAACTGAAGGGTAATTTTTTTAGTAGCTGCTTATTTTAAATGTACAAAACCCTTGTGTGTAATTCCATTAGCTGCCCTACAGCATTGCAATCTACAGTTTCCCTGAGGCTGTTGTGAAATATTGATGAAATCCTTGCTTTTGTGGCTTCCTCTGATACACTAAACATTTGTCTGATGTTAGTTGAACTTGAATGGATCTGTTCAGAGTTATATCAGTAGTGACTTCAAAGGCTGTAAGGCTGTTACAGTTTTTTTTTACAAACTGAAGTTTCAAAGCCTTACCATGTGGTACTTTAAAAAAACAAAGTTCATATCAAATGAACCAAAGTGTTAGCAATACACTGGTAAGACTCATTACAATTTCAATTTCTATAGATATATATATTTTTTGTGGTTCTGATTGGTAGCTCATGCCATTGAAAGAAATTTATATTGGTACTTAGGGCAACCTAGGATAATGAAAGAGGGAAAACATAATTTGAAACTTGGATTTTAAATGAAGTAATCTATAAATTTACAAAGCCACTCTGCTGTTTTCCACGACAATAAATAGGACAAGAGGAAACAGAAGAAAGGCAAAGGGAAACAAAAGTTTCAGACTTCTGTTTTCACCGGCAAAGTGATTTACGCTGGTGCAATTAAAATGACTAATGAGGAAAACATATTTGCTGCTACTGTATTCCTTGGATTTTTCAGGCTGTGCTGCACATTGGAGAGCAGCCCTTGTGCCCACCCCAGGAACTGAGTGGAGCTCACAGTGGCGGGCTGGGGACGTGTGGCTGCCTGGCACCTGCCCCAAACTTCACCTGCTGGGGCCAGGACGGGAGCTGGGTGTGAGGGAGGGCAGCTGGGGTGCTGGGGCAAGGGAGAGGTGCAGCTCTTTGCAGTCACAGCGTTCTTTAGGGGCATTTTAGCTGGAAATATGATCTGGAGATCACCAAACACGGTCAGCTGGTTGTAACAATGACATTGCCAGTTCCAGGAGTTTGTAGAAAGTAGCAAAAGTTTTTAATGAGAGGCAAGTTCTTCACTGACACTCAGAGCCCTCGTGTGAGGAGCTGGAACTGTTGGCTCCAAACATGGTGGGATCTGAACTGACTGAACCCAGAGCATGGCAAGGATGGCTGGAGCTGCTTTTTATTCAATAACTGCCTATGCAAACAATGTTATCCTGAAGGAAAATTATTCGAGAAAAAAACTCCATGATAATTCCATCCCTCCTGTGCACTCTCAGCTCAGCAGCTCACTTCAGCTCACCCCTCTTTTTGCCTGTGTTGGTTTTTTTCCTGTTTTATTATTGGGTTTGAGTTCATGGGTCACTCACAAGCAGCTCCCTGCACGTGTGCTCCAGCCACTGATCATTTGGCTCATAACTGTGCAGGATGAAGTGCAAAGGACATAATCTGTTCTCTCTGTGCTGCTAAGGGCCCCACTGAAACTCAGGGGTATTTTGCCTTCTTAACCAGTAGGAAATTGGATATTTAATAGAAAACTTTGTAATACAACTCTAATTAAAGTACAACAAAATGAAAGCCCCAAATTGCTTCATTTCAGCATCACATAGAAATAATAGTTATGGCTTCATGGAATTGCCTTTGTGTGGTAGAATTCAGTCAGTGTGGAAGCCTCTCGTTTCCTTGCTCCTGCAGAAGCTGTTCCTGTCCTCCTGCAGTGGATGGTTGTGGGTGTTCCCTCTCCTACTCTGCAAGAGGCAGGAATTCATGCCTTGGTATCAGCTGCTGTAGCTACTTGGAAAATAAATTTCTGTGGGGAAAAAAAAGGGCAAAGGAATATTGGGAAAAATCCCTCCTTTGAGGTGCCGAGTTGTTTTGGACACAAAATCCAGCACCATGATGGTGATCCACACTGAGCCACTGCAAATGGAGTGTGGGTGTGATGGTCAAGAGTAACAGCAGCAAAAGGTGCAAAAAATGCCCCACTATCCAAAACAATGAGCTGGCCTCCCAGCAAAGAGGAAACTGAGCATCTTCAGCCTTTTCTGAGGACATCCAAACCTCCCTCAGGCTGCACCTGGCTTTGGAACTAAAACTCAATACCACGACTTTCAGGCCAGGGGACAGAGGTGTCCCTTTGTCCCTTCCATCCATCATTCAGGGCCAGGTACTCTCTGTGCCAGATTCAGGAACCTTTCCCTGGGTTTTCTTTCCATCTTGGGGAACTTAACAGGAAGTTATTTCTGTGGTACAGAAATTTTGAACATAGCTTTAAAAACTCTGAAATTCTACAATTCACTCCTGTATGACAAATTTCATATTTTGAGAGTTACATGGAACTCCATTGCTTTTCCAGAGTGTTCTATTGGTTTTAATCCTGTTAAATTCCAAAATGTCTTTCATAAAGAGTTATGCAATGGAGTAGGGAACTATTTTTCCCCCATCTGCCAATTTCTCTCGGCAGCTGATTTTCAAACTGGGATGAAACTGTGGCTCTGAACTCCTACAAAGAGCCAGGTTAAGATTTGTCTGTGGGTGCTTAATGCAGTTCGACATCTTGGAGAAGGAGGAATGAGAAGTGGTCATTATCCATTATCTGCTCGGAATCTTTCAGAGAAAGAAACAGCTTCTGCCAAACACAAAAAGATGTTTGAGCTGAAGCCAGACAAGGAGGAAACAAGATCCCCTTCTAGCACTGTGAGATTGCTTTTCTGATGATGTTGTTTCAAGGAAAATGGGAGTATGTATGGCTGAAGAAGTGCAGGTGGTGCCACGGGTTTTACATGGATTAGCAGAGTTGTTCTGGACAATGATTCACTGTCCTTTCTCTTGGCAGAAACAAAATTTTCCAGTCTTGGAAAGAAACATATATATATATATATTTATATTAATAAATGTTTCTTTACATGAAAAAAGAGCGAATTTGAGTGAAAATAGTATCTGCTGGTGGAAAAGTTAACAGTCAGAATGAACACTTTTGAAAAACAGCTGTATTGACACTCCACAATTCCAGGCCAGGAGTGCTGGGTAACGTGGTGCCAGCCCCAGGTTAGTCAGGGGGCGAGGCCTGGTGTCGGGGCTGGATCCATCCCCACTGGAGCCTGGCTTGGTGCTGCCTGCAGGGAAAGCTCACAGCTCCAAGGTGCAGCGGGGTGGTTTTACACCCAGTTTTTGCAGGTGTATTAACTGGACCTGGTTTATTTTAGCTCCTCTGTGGAAATATTCCAGAAATAGCTAAGGAAATGTCCTCTTTGAAGAATAAAGAACCAGCTGTTTATTGCAGCTCTCATCCTAGAAAAGCAGGTTTCTGAGGTTACCATGAATCCAATCACAAAGACACAGAGGGAAATTAAGAAACCAAATAATTTGGAATTGTATTTGTGATTATTATCCATATAATAATATTATCCTTACTGATGTCCTGATTTTGAGATCATTCAGCACTAAACCAGTATTTCCATTTAGGAAGCCAAAAATTGCTTCCATTCAATGCTTTGAAGCTCCTGAGTTTTGTCAGTGCTTAAGGATAGTGGAATTTGAGTCTCCCACTTCTTCAGGACTGCACATTTCCCATCTTGCTTCTGCTTGGGCCTGTTTAATTTTGGTGGGGTAAATTCTCATCTAGGAAAGGGAGGAAGCTTTCATCCAGTTACTGAGTTTGGATTTCTTTCATATTATTTTTTTCCCTGTAACACAGTTACACATGAGGATCTCAGAGGTTTGGAATGTCAGAATAAGCCTGGGGGAGAACTGGTGGGAAGAGAACAGGTCACTCAACAATTTATTACATGGACATCAGTGTGACGTGCAAAATTTATGCTACTTATTACAGACTGCATTTAAAGCATGTGGGTGTACAGATATAAGACACTCTTTACTTCTAAAATAAATAATGCAAAGTCCACTTAAATTAATGTTATTTCTGTTAACCAGCTACAACCCTTCATGTCCAATGAAATCTTACTAAAAAGCCCTGTTGGAAGAACACGAGCATCTCTTGTAGCCGAGGTTGTCTTGTAGAACTGGTCTCCACTGTCCTTAAAATGCCCACAGCAATTTAAATCATTTACATAAACAGAAATGTTTTTACAAGGAAGATACTGAAATGTGTTTTTAAAGCTGCCCAAACCCCTAAACCATTAAAACAGATGTGACTCATGGTTTTGTGAAATTTCGATGGTGCTTTCTGGTAAATTAGGATCACAGAATCACAGAATCCATTCCCACCCCTGCCATGGGCAGGGACACCTCCCACTGTCCCGGGGTGCTCCAAGCCCTGTCCAACCTGGCCTTGGGCACTGCCGGGGATCCAGGGGCAGCCACAGCTGCTCTGGGCACCCTGTGCCAGGGCCTGCCCACCCTCCCAGGGAACAATTTCCTCCATATGTCTAATCTAAACCTCCTCTCTGTCAGTTTGAAGCCATTCCCCATTGTCTGTCACTACAGCTCCTGATGAAGTCCCTCCCTGGCTTCCTTGTAAACCCCCTGGAGACAGTGGAACTGGTTACTTCTGCCCCTTACACGAGATTGTGGCAGTATCTTACGCAGACACCAAAAAAAAGAGGATTCCTCAGCACAAGTTATTCTTCTGTAAAGGTTATAGTAAACATGTCAATGCCTAATTAAGCAGCAAATTTTATCCGTATTGTGGGGGATGTGCAGCTGTCTGATACTTCTGCTTTTCCCAGAGAAGGACAAAGGATCTTATGAGGAATAAGATACTATATGCACCTTCCAGAGGAAAAACTTACCTTCTGGTGAAAAACAGGTTAATATTGTTCAAAGAATTGGTGCTGGAATGGAGAATCCAATTTGCAGTGACCCAAAGCTGTGGGAATGCCCTTTGTTGTGTGCTTTGTCTGACTCCTTCGTTGGATCCCCTCCTTGTTTCTATTGTGCTCGGTGTGGTGTGCCTGGCCCTGGGACATGTCCTGGAGAGGGGCTGTGTGTCACAGGGTCACTGCTCCTCACCTGGAGACCTTCTGCCTCCTCCATGTCCCTGCCTTCTCCAAAAAACACACAACAAAGGGAAAGTGGTATCTGGTTATTAGGGAAAAGTTTAAGGAGGAGAAAATACTCTTGAGGTCTAAGCGCTGTCTTTGCTGCTGCTCCAGTCTGATCACCTGTTAATGTTTGCTGTGACCCAGCACAATCCTAATGGGATTATTTTTTAGTATTTAGCACTTAACATTTAATATTTAGCTTCTTTGCTGAAAGCATCTGCTGAAGAGCACAGTGCTTCTCCTACTGTGTGATTATTATTTTATCAGGCTAAAGTGATGTGCAGGTCATTTGTTCAGAGCCGCTGCTGTGTCTTTGCCTCTGGTTGTGACACCTTCTGGTACCACCCCTGCAGTAAGCCAAGTGCAGCTCTAAGCCAAGCCCAGCTCTAAGCCTGTGTGACCTGTGCAGGTCCTAAATCCGTGGGAAGGGTGTGGGAAAGATGACACACGGATTTCTTAGCTCCCACCACGCAGAGAGCCATCATTTCCCTTTTCTTGTGCTGCAGCTTCATCCGGGGAACTGTTCCTCTGGTTCTGGTTCATCTCTGTGGCCTGATGGCAAATGTGTGTGGGAAGGGGTGAGATCATGCAAACAGGTTAGAAAATTGAAGGCTTTGTCCAGATGGTCATCAGAAAGGTGGAACACTTTCCTCTGGATTTGCTAGAAGGATATCACTGGGTCAGGGGTACCAAATTTAAGTGAGCCAGATCATTAAAGAGCCATAAAATGACTTTCAGATAATGGGAAGGAATTGGATTGTAAATAAATATACTCTTCCAGAATCAAGTTCATCTTTGTAATTCAATAGTTAATTTGCCAAAGAAAATCCTTCTGGATTTGTTCTACTTTTCCAGTTTTACAATTAACTTCAATGTACCTCTGTCAAATCTTCTGTAACTTCCAGGGGTTCTTGCCCTGAAATTTATGGATTTGTTTTTACTGAAGCACAATTTGCTTTTATGGTACACAGTACATTTCTTTTATAAACAAAAGAGTTTCCCTTATGCCTATTAACGCTTTCAGATGTTGTATTTTGACATATGAATTATTTGTGCACATCCTAAAGTGCATTTTAGGTGATCAAGTGGCAAAGGTCACTGTACCTAGATGATGCTCTGAACCAGGAAGATTATGGCGCTTACTTTTCTTCTCTTCCTTGCAAATTCCACCCTTTCTCTCACTGAGGCTAAAAACAATTTCATAGAATTGAAGCTTTTAGTATAAACTTTAAATTCTTACATATGAATTTTCCAACTGTCCCATTACAGGACAGTTAGAATTATACTCCCATGACAGGAAAATTATTGACTCGGGATCTCTGGCAGTTATAAAGAATTATGATCATCTGCCAACAAAATGCAGCAACCTTCACAAAAAAAGAGACATCATTTGGCTTTTTATTCACTTCCAGAACTAACAGAGAATGTAGTTATAGATTAAAGCAAAGTCTAGTAAAGAAAATACACAGTGAAACTAGAAAACTGGAACTGTAGCATTCTCTTTTAACAGGTTATTTCATCTATTGACATTACATTTCAGGTTATGTCCAAGAGGAAGATCTAAAGGAAGAGGAAGATATAAAGGAGGAGGAAGAAGATGACGATGACAACAACTCGACTGCTCAGCTGCAGGGCAGCAACGACACTGGCACGGATGAGGAACACGAAGTGGGTCCTGAGCAGAAAGGGAACTTTAGTTTCCAGAATTCCCCTGTCAGTCACATATCCAACCAGGATGCAGAGAACGAGTCACTACTGAGTGACAGTAGTGACCATGTGGCAGATATCAAAAACATCTGCTCCAGGGAGCCCCAGGACCCCAAAAGCAGAGCCCACCCCAAAGCCCAGAGCGAAACACACGATTGCATGGATAAAATGACAGCAGTCTATGCCAACATCCTGTCGGACTCTTACTGGACAGGCTTGGGGCTGGGTTTCAAGTTGTCCAACTCTGAAAAGAGGAGTTGCGACAACAGGAACGGAGGGAACAAAGCTGATTTCGATTGGCACCAAGACGCGCTGTCCAAAAGCTTGCAGCAGAATTTACCTTCCAGGCCTGTCTCCAAGCCCAACCTGTTCAGCTCGGTGCAGCTCTACAGGCAGAGCAGCAAAATGTGCGGGACTGTGTTCACGGGCGCCAGCCGGTTCCGCTGCCGGCAGTGCAGCGCTGCCTACGACACCTTGGTAGAACTCACGGTCCACATGAACGAGACAGGGCACTACCAGGATGACAACCACAAAAAGGACAAGCACAGACCTACCAGCTACTCCAAGCCCCGGAAAAGGGCGTTCCAGGACATGGACAAGGAAGATGCACAAAAAGTTCTGAAGTGTATGTTCTGTGGTGACTCTTTTGATTCCCTTCAAGATCTGAGCGTTCATATGATAAAAACAAAACATTACCAAAAAGTGCCTTTGAAGGAGCCGGTACCAACCATTTCTTCAAAAATGGTCACTCCAGCCAAGAAACGTGTGTTTGATGTGAACAGGCCTTGCTCCCCCGACTCCACGACGGGGTCTTTCTCCGACACCTTCTCTCCTCAGAAGAACACGAACCTGCAGCTCTCCTCCAACAACCGCTACGGGTACCAGAACGGGGCCAGCTACACCTGGCAGTTCGAGGCCTGCAAATCCCAGATTTTGAAGTGCATGGAATGTGGAAGCTCCCATGATACCTTGCAGCAGCTCACGACCCACATGATGGTCACTGGCCATTTCTTGAAAGTCACGAGTTCAGCTTCAAAGAAAGGAAAGCAACTTGTTCTGGATCCTCTAGCTGTGGAGAAAATGCAATCGCTGTCTGAAGCACCAGCCAATGACAGCCCTGTTTCAAAGTCAACCAGTAAATCATCTGCAGAATGCATTGGTCCTGCCTCTGAACTTAAAAAAGAAAGTAAAAAAGATAAAGCTGATGATGCAAACAAAGATGAGAAAGCAGTGAAAACTGAGGAGTACGAAGACACTCTTCAGAAACCCCTGGATCCCACAATGAAATACCAGTACCTCCGAGAAGAAGATTTAGAAGATGGTTCAAAGGGTGGTGGGGACATTTTAAAGTCCTTGGAGAACACTGTCACAACAGCCATCAATAAAGCTCAGAACGGAGCTCCCAGCTGGAGTGCGTATCCCAGCATCCACGCGGCTTACCAGCTCTCCGAGGGAGCCAAGCCATCCTTGCCTGTGGGATCCCAGGTGCTCCAAATCAGGCCAACCATGACCAATAAACTGAGGCCCATAGCGCCCAAGTGGAAGGTGATGCCTCTGGTCCCTATCTCAGCAAATATGAGCCAGTGCACCCAAGTGAAGAAGGAGGCCGAGGACAAGGAGGAGGTACAAAAGGACTATGCTAAGGAAGGCGGCCAGGCTGAGCCGGCCTCACTCAGCCAGAGTGAGAGGGAACCTCCCCTCAAAGCTGAAGCCTCTGTGGAGCCAAAAAAGACAGAACCGTGTCCCTTGAAAGAAGAAGACAAAATTAAAGAGGACAGTGGAAAAGAAAAGCCAGTCCTCAAGGAGCCACCAGCAGCTTCTCTCAGTAATGGTTGTGCTGCTGCCAACCATTCCTCAGAGCTGCCCTGTGTGAACCCCCTGAGCGCGCTGCAGTCGGTCCTGAACAATCACCTGGGCAAAGCCACTGAGCCCTTACAGCCTCAGTCCAACTGCAGCCCCAGCTCTAGCACAATTTCCATGTTCCACAAACCCAATCTAAATATGATGGAGAAGCCAGTTTTATCTCCTGCTCCAACCCCACCAAAGGCTGCAAGTGTTTCCAGGCACTATTTGTTTGAAAACAATGATCAGCCTATTGACCTGACCAAATCCAAAGGCAAGAAAGCTGAGTCGGCTCAAGCACAATCTTGTACTTCTCCACCTCAGAAGCACGCTCTGTCTGACATCGCCGACATGGTCAAAGTTCTTCCCAAAGCTACCACACCAAAACCTGCTGCATCCTCAAGGATCCCGTCCGTGAAGTTGGAAATAGATGTCCGACGCTTTGAGGATGTCTCCACGGAAGTCTCCACTCTGCATAAAAGGAAGGGCAGACAGTCAAACTGGAACCCTCAGCATCTGCTCATTTTGCAAGCTCAGTTTGCTTCCAGCCTCTTCCAGACATCTGAAGGTAAATATTTATTATCAGATCTAGGCCCACAAGAGCGTATGCAGATTTCCAAATTCACTGGACTGTCGATGACCACCATCAGCCACTGGCTGGCAAATGTCAAGTATCAACTTAGGAAAACCGGAGGAACAAAGTTTTTGAAAAACATGGACAAAGGACATCCAGTCTTTTATTGCAGCGACTGTGCATCTCAGTTCCGAACCCCCTCTACTTACATTAGCCACTTAGAATCCCACCTAGGTTTCCAAATGAAAGACATGAACAGGCTGGCTGTGGAGCAGCAAACCAAGGTAGAGCAAGAAATCTCCAGAGTTTCAGTTCAAAGGTCTCCTGAAACAATAGCTGGAGAAGAGGACACAGACTCTAAGTTCAAATGTAAGTTGTGCTGTCGGACATTTGCGAGCAAACATGCAGTAAAACTTCATCTAAGCAAAACACACAGCAAGTCACCAGAACACCATTCACAGTTTGTAGCAGAAGTGGATGAAGAATAACTCCTAAGGTATGCATGCTCTATAGTGAGTTTTCATTTCAGCATTTCCAGGAGGCTCCGTCAGGCTCCGTGCTTTGGTAAAAGTAGGAAAACAGTATAAAATGCATCGTGTATGCTGCGCCGCTCCTCCCTCGCATGTACACATCCATTTTATAACGTTTTCAGGAAGGGAATTTGGCCAATGCAAATCCACACTGCCCTAGAGAGAAATGTTGCTGCTTATTATTTGCAAAATAGCTGTTTGCCCATTTCTCTTTCGTTCCTAAGAATAAATCATTGCACATCCACCGCACTTCCATGTGGAATGCAAGAACCAAGTGCTACTCTTTGCAGTGAGAATGGAAAAAGCAGGTAAAGAGCGCTGAAACCCAAGAGGTTGTTACCTCTTTCAGTGCTAGCACACCAATAAATCTAATTTGGATGGGGAAAAAGAAGACAATTCGAAAGTCAAATTAGCAAAATCTCAATTATTCTAAGTTTCTCATAATCTCAAACACAGCCTCGAGAATCCACAAATAACTCTGAAAAGTTCCTATCTAGAAGTTCAGTTATTCTTCTGTTGATATTTGGATGTTCAGTTTTGTAAAATATTTTAATATTTTACACTTACTTAAACACTTGCTACTGTGAGTGGCCTTTTTTGTCACATCATTTTAACCTCTCTCTCCATCATTCCTTTTTTAATCTTTAAGATGTTTGATTATATTTTGCTTCGTGTTGGTGGAAGTCAATCCATAAACATCACTGACTTCAGTGCAAGTTCTCGTATAACCTGGGGGAGTTAATGCTTAATTGAGATTTTTTACAAGCTTAATATTTCCAAGACCTGTTAGTAGGATACTGCTGCGTTAGTGTTGCTATTTTTTTGCTGCAAGATACACCAGTTGCCACAACCAATGTTTATAACATGTAATGTAATATTCAGATGCCACACCATTTTTGCATTTTTAATTTTACTTGATTCACAAACTTGAATATTCTTGATTTAAATAAATATGCAGAACATCAACTAAAAGTCCAAATAGAAGTTTTTTGTTCTAACCAGTTTTTTTCCAGGAGGGCTCTGTTTAGCTGTTCCCAGCAATTCCTCCAGCAGACTCAGGCTCTGCTTGTGTTCACAGAACAATCACGTGCAGATCCAGGTTTTCTCCAAGGTGTTCATTACTTGAATAACATTCAGAAAATGAATTTGCCACATGGTGAAAATCAAAGGTGTGCTGTGAGTTGTCACTGATGCCACCTGGCTTTGTGGCCATCCTCTGGCTGATGGAGGGGACAGGGGCTCCATCCCCGTTTGGGGGAAGATTTCCCATTTGTTTGCTGCAAATATTCATGAAGCTTTAGGAAACACTCCCTGTGGCCAGAGGCGGCACGAGGGCTCTGCGTCACTTAAGCTCCATTAAAAAGGCTACTTTTGAATAATTTAAACAGCTAATCAAGGGGTTGCTTTGGGCTGGGTAATGTAAGCTATTGCCATGGAGTATAACGTCAGCGTTCAAGTGCAGTAAGATTTAAGTTTTGCATACATCTTGTACGTGCTGTCTGCACTGGAGGAGATTTATGCTTCCTGCATATTTTAGCCAGCAAAATTCCATCTCACTCAAGAGGAGTTTGTTTTCTAAATAGGGCTAATACCCTAAAGTATCTATTTGGGCATTTTAACCCAACATTAGAACGCTGCTTGTTTACCTGGGCATTCCAAATCATCATCCCTGAGAGATTGGGTAGGAATAAACATCCCGTACTTTGTTTCCTTCCCCACCAGTTAATGATTATTAAGACTCTGCCATTCATAGTTTTCACACAAGAGATATCAGAGCAAACCAATAATTTGGGGACTATCAAACAAAAGCTATCTGCCAGATATATTAATACAACAGTTATTTTGGCACATTCATGGCTTAATATGTGACAAATGTTTCAGATTTGGTCTTAAAAGCACCGTGTTATTACTCACAGGCAAACCAAACACCCACCTTTATAAACACGTTTCTATTGCTGGGGATTGGAGGAACAAATGCAAAGGGGGAGAAAAGAAAATCTCCAAGGGAAAAAAAAAAAGTGGTTTCTGCATTGTAATAACCTGCACAGAGACATATTATTCAGGTGATGTGTAACTACATAAATAAGGGACTGTCCTTCCTGCCTCTGGATCCCGAGAAATTGCTGTCCTCGTAATACTCATCCATTTCTAATTTATATCAAGATGCAGGTTGTATCTTACCTTTGAAAAAATATATTTAAATTGCAATGACAGAGTGATAGCACTGTTATCTGGAGCTATAATTTCAGTTGGTATGCATGATAGCACAAATTGTGTGAAATGATGGGGTATTTGGGATGGCATTGTAAAGATTTTATTACAGTTTCGGAGCCGAAAGCCTCCCAAACTTCTGACGAGGTTGGGAGTGGGGAGGCCAGAGTTTATTCATATGGATTCTTCACAAATCTGCAAGGAGACTAAATCAAATAACAGGGATTTTCAGAGTTTACTTACTCTTACCATGTTATTTTTAAGATCCAGTATACATCTCAATAATAACAGAGGGGAGCACAGTATTTAGAAAGGAGAAATATAAAGCTGAGACCCTTAAAACACACACATGCATTTGTGTTTCCTTCTTGCAGGCAATATTGTAGTAAAATAGGCATAAAAATAGAGAATACAGATTGAAATAAATGGAAATAAAACAGTGGAAAGCGTACTTGAAGTATAGAAATACATTAAGTACTTTATATTTCAGTGGCATTTACTAGTAGAGGTTATACTGTCAAATGTTAGCTATCATTAAAAATATAAATGAATAATCTGGGTTAGTACTGTAGAAAAATGTGTTATGGGTATGGATTTATTTTTAAGACCTCTGTGAGGCTGTTTATAAGAAATTTGCTATAAATTCTTCTTAAATGTAAAGATATATATATCTCTTTTATATTCATCTTTGGTGTTTTCCTGAATTCTTCTAAGTGATATGGGTTTAGTAACATAAAGTAAGATTATGTGTAATATACAACAATCAGACATCTCTATTCTCTTTCATTTAACCCACTTCAAATTTGTTTTTATTGCTGTTCTTCATAGAAAACCCATGAACATTAGGAAACATGGCTTTAATTAGAAGTAATTTGTATGGTGACTCGTACCTTGAAGAACATTTGTTCATTTCTTCAACCGAATTGGAATTTTTATGTTGTTCTGAGGAAAAAGGCAGAGCAGAATTGTGTTTGTCACTTCAGAGCCAGGTGAGATTGGCTTGGAGCTGGTCACTGACTGAGGCTCTCTGTGGCCTTAGCTACAACTTTTTATAGAAACAAGTCTCGATAAAGTCAAATTACCCAGCCTGGTTGGGGAGATTTCTGTTTCAAAAGACCCCGATAAGCGAACAGGCAGCTACCTGAGATGAACTAATTTGAAAGTAAGGCTGCTGCAAAACAAAAAAAAATGAGTCATAATGATAAACAGTTTTTCTCTCTGTTTCCTCCTTTGTCTTTTTTTAACCATCAAGTTTAAAGCTTCTACGGCGCTTTTTTTCTACTTCGTAGGAGACAACTGACATTCTGTGGTAAATGGAAGAAAGAGCAGAGCAGAACTGAAAATCCTCTAATGCACTGACACTAACTTGCCCTCTATTGTTGAAAATGAGCAGGCAATCATGATTGTTCATCAAATGGCTCCTAATGCAGTTAAAGCATTCAGCTATAATTTCTCCTTGCATTTATAATTACTGTCATAGACTGCACACCTCAGTGAGCAGATTAAAGCTATAAACTATTTAGCCGTAGCTTTAAGATGAGGAACTTGATTTGTCTGGCAGCAGTTATTTGTTAGAGAGCTTGACACTTCACATAAAAATGACTCAACTTGATGAAGAACAATGCAGTTTAAGCAATGCAGTGATTTTAAATCAGTCATTATACCACGCCCTGTAAGAATTGCAAAGCAATTTGTTAAATGATATATAGGACACGTAGATAACTGTGTGTGTTAAGTATACCAAAATAGAAGATTTTTTTCTTCTCTGGATTTTATTTTCTCATCCCTCTGAAGCAGTAGGAGCTGCTCTGATCATGTTCCACTCTTAGCCAATATGGCTGTTTCATGGTCAAGGACAACTGTGTGAATCAGTGGTCCAAAGTTCTGTTTCAGAGAATGTAGTTTGCTCTTCAACTTTCATTTCTTCTTAGCAACAAATATTAGAAGCTGAGAGAGCCTTTCAGGAGAATCAGACATGCTGGGATGTAGCTGCCTGCGGTGGCGTCACCACAATTTTGTGAGCAGACTTTACCAGCAGAACCAAGGGTTCTGCTCCCCATGTCATCAGCCAGAAAAAGAGGGATCATCCCATGGAAGTGTTGATTGCTCCATTCAAATGGGACTTTCCAGACAATGTCTTTTTGGAAAAGGATGGCTTCTCCATGGGAAGAAAAAAATTGTGGGGAAGTTCCATTCTAAAATAGATTTTTGTTGGGATAAACAGGGTAATATTGAAGAAGAGAAGACAGAGGTAGGAAAATAAATAGGCTGGCCTTTTTGCTGAATTAAAATGCTGCTGAAGCAAGGAACTACCTCCAACCCATCACTCCTCCCTCAAAATAATCCTGTTCTGGTGAAGCCTCAGTTCCCCTAATCCTTTGAAATATATCACTGCTTCCCTGAAGTGGTAGATCCAGATTTTTTTTTTTTTTAATTGAACATTTTTAAATCTTCAAAATTTTCCTGGATAGCGTTTTTTCAATGTAGCCATCAAGGACAATCCTGGTTCTTGTAAACCCAATAATAGTGTGTTCTTGGCTTCCCTGAGAGCAGGGTCAGGCCAGATGATCCATCAGACTGTGGCAGCGCCCATGTACCCGTGCAGATTTCCTGGCTTTTTAGGAATACTACAGGTTGCTATTAAGATCAGTATTATTTAACATTGCATTTGAGCTTCCAACCCGCTGGGTCAACCCACATTGTTCCTGGGTTCTGTACAAACACATTGCATGTGGCAGTTCCGAGGCAGGAACTCCTCAGCTCATGAAGAAACAGCAACTTTCGACCAGATTTTAACTGACCTTGAACAGTACCAGCCTCCTCCAGCATTCACTATTCATAAGGACATCAAAATCTTCCCTTCTCCTTGCTGTACCTGATATTATTAAATGCTACAGCCTTCATAATCTATAGCAGAACATTTTTACCCAGTGAGATTTCAAAGGAAGGGTACCTGAGTCTTATTTATACATTTTACACCTCAGCAATCAAATCACAAAGATCAATAACAAAAGGAAAAGACATGAGCAGTATCCAGCCCTCCAAAGCACCTTTCAATAAAAATAATGTAATTTAGCAGGATGATCACTCAGTGCAAATATGATGGAGCACAGATGGAAAATGAGGAGAATTATAGATATGGCTTCATGGGAGGAGGAAAGGAGGAAGAGATTTTTCACTATTTATTGGGATAATGAACAGATAATTCATGATTATTAAGCTGTAGTCTTCAGGCCTCATTCTGCTGTCTCTTCCCATCCCCTCAGTTTGGAGCTGGGTGTGTTTGTGCATCCAGGCAGGGTCTGTTGAGAGGAGGGATCAGGCCTTTGCACCGGGTTCCACAGAAATGCAAGCAGGATTTGCACCAGGGCAGCTCCAGCCCAGGACTCTCCCTGCCGGAGGGGGAATGGGGAGGGATAAACACCCAGCACGGAGCTCACAGCTTAAACGGGACTGTGGCTCTTCTCCAAGAGCATCTCACCCTCCAGAGGTGCAGCCCAGCCCGGCTCTCCAGCTGGGATAACATTAAAATGCAACAGCAGGCAGCAAAATCCCAGCCCCGAGAGAGCCGAGGGGGCTGATCCTCATCCCGCTGCCTCCCTGTGCCTGGAGAATCGCGTTTTCCCGGGAGCACGAGTTGGCCGAGCCCTCAAAGGTGTGAGGGGACAAGAGAGGTCTCCTGCAGGAGGCTCCTGCTCTGGGGAGCAGCACTGGCTCTGTTGGCTCTCATTCCCAATGGATGGACAGCCGGGCTGCCGGTGGGGAGCCGCACATCCCGGGCATCCGAGAGGAGCACGCACCGGGAACGGCGGCAGCGGAGGGAAGGAGGGACACGCCGGGCCAGGAGGGAACTTGTCCACTGTAGTAAATTTACACAATCCCTTCACTAAAACCAAACAGCTCCTCCTCCCCTCCAAACTCCCTCCCTGCCTGCACTCAGCTCTTCTGCCGGGGGTCAGCACATGCAGGAGTGGGGGAGGGAGCCGTGGGGAGTGGAGGAGGTTGTCATGTCTAATGAATACCCTGAATGTATCGAGATATATATTTTTTTCATTTCAGAAAAGGTTCCATTAAGAGGGAGACAGCCCTAACATGTGCTTTGGCCCCTCATCAGATTTATGAGTATTTGCTCTGCTCTTTAATAGGAAACTCTGCAGCAACTGCCACCTTGCCTGCTCTCCCTGAGATACACAGTGGCTTCTCGGGGAAATGCACTTCATTATTAATGTGAATTTGTACGTTTTTATGACACTGCTTGGGGGAAGGGGCAGGCAGAGATTTCCTGGTGATATATGCTCATTTCTAACCATTTATTGTCCCAGACAATCGAAGAACAATGATAAACATTGTTACAGAAAGCGGAGGGTGCCTCAGTGACATTTTTGAAAGGAAAGGAGAGGTGGCTGGAGTGGCTTTGATGTGGTTGTTCCCCTGCTCTCCTCCTCTCCTCCTCTTCCAGCAGCTGTGTCAGACCAAGCACAGCGTGGTCTGTGCAGGGCACGTTCTGCCTTCCTCACCAGCCTTTCCTCACCAGCCTTTCCTCACCAGCCTTTCCTCGGGCCAGCCAAGACCATTTGCTCAGTGCTGTTCCAGAAGAAGGAGGAGGAGTTCCTCCTTTGGGAAGCCTGAGCTGCAGAGGATCCCAGGCCTCAGGGTGAATGGATGCTCACTGCCCTCTGTGCAGACAGAGAAGGGTTTGCCGTCTCCTCTGGGAGAACTGTTCAAACTCCAGTGTGAAACTGCTGTTTCCAGTCATTTAATGAAAACTCACAAACATTCCCCATTTCTGACCCCTGCAAAGTTTGTACCACGAACCACACAGCTGACCTGGGGGTATCTACCCCAGCCCATGGCAGTGGTGCCCTGGAGGGGCTGCCCATCAGTATCTCCATCCAGCTCCACCTCCGCCTCTCTCTTCCTTGAAACCAAGGGTTGGGAGAACTTTTCTGCCCCATTCCCGGAGTGCCTTTGCCACTCTTCATTCCACCTCTGTTGTCTGTGCTCCAAGCACAGCAGGGGCTACACCACACCAACTATTTGAGGGGGCCAAGACAAGCTGCTGGCACTGATCTCCTCTGGAACTGCATCCTCGTGGCTGCCCGCTTCCCTTACATCCAAGACACTGCCATTTCCTTTTTCCCACCTCTTCATCTACACCCCAAGGGACACCACAGAAGATTCCTTCTGGGGTAGGACAATGCCATGGTCTGTTTCTGCCTGTGTTCATGTGAGGTGAACACGCTGCTCTTCCACCAGAGAAGGGCAAACTCAAAACTCCCTTTGTGCTCGCTCAGCTCAGGATCAGCCTCCAGTGGAGCTCAGCCTACACTGGCCAGGCACAGACAGGCTGTGGGTGGGCTCCCAGTCCAGCAACTCACTTCCCTCCCTAATTCCATGGAGCCCTAATCTGTTGGCCTGGGTGTTTTTGTGGTGCAAGACTCAGGTTTCTCATCCAAGGAAAAAACGGTGAGGGAGGTAATTGTGTTTATTTGATTGGTGTTTTTTAAAGCATTCTCTGCTCTCCCAGGAATTATGTGGTGGCCTCCTGTAAATCACAAATGCACAAAAAAATAACTCTGGGTATTTTTCCGAAGAGATTAAGGTGAAAGTTCCTACATTCATATTTCACGTCTGGAAAAAAATATCAACAAGAGTGATAAGTATAGCCAGCACGAGTGTAAAAGCACACCCTGTCATTTGTTTTCCATGTGCCATATGTTTTCTGAATCCTGCACCTCCCACATACAAATCTCATGCAATAATGTGGGGTGCACACATTACTCAGGATTATTTAGTTGAGCCCTGCTTGTGTGGAGGGAATTCACTCAGAGAAAGTCAAGCCACTGTGCTTTGTTTTGCTTTTTTTGCTTATTCTGGATTCATAGAGTAGAAAATTAAAGATCCCACTGTGCCAGGCGTCATGTCATTTGGTTTTAATTTAATTCATCTCTTCGATTCTCCCTGTTTCTCCTTTTCTTTGAGTATCATCAGTAGGTGGTCCAAGCATCAACCAGAAGATTTACTGGCAAGACTAAATGTATGAATGCTATGAACACATTGTTTTCCCGATATGATTTAATGACCTTTTTGGCATTCCCATGGCTGTTGAAATCTTCCATAATAACTCCCTTTGGCAGTCAGAGCTCCTGTTGATCAGGTGAAAGCTGATGCAAATGTCAAATGTCAATAAATTTGTAATCCATAAATGTAATATTTGATGCTGGAGCGAGACCATTAACCAAAGTGCAGCAGGAGACAGCGAGGAGATGAGCTGCGCCTCACTGGGGGCAGAAAGCAGGCAGGAAAGGAATGCCACCTCCCAAACCTCTCCACAGCCAAGCTCTTTTCCTTTCCATGCTCCCTGAGCTTTCTGAGTTGCTGAGCTTTGCCAAAAGAGGGGTTTATGGCTTGAGTTTGGCAGAGGGAGTTGGGTGATGCAGGCTCTGTCCCCTGTGCTGCTTTTGCCTCACTGTGTGAGGTTGGGTTTTAACTTCTCTGTTTCTAAAGGAGCTCCTCATAGCTCAGAGGTTTCTGAGGCTTCAGAGTTTGATCCTGGAAATGATTAGTTACGCGAGATATTCCAGTAAATTAGCAAGACCACTTACATAACTTAGGTGTTGCAGGAATGAGTCACGACTCATTTATAGTTTTAAGATGCTTGAAAAGGACGAGCCACGTATGAAGCCTGATTTTATACACGATAAAGACATGAGAACAATCACATCATTTCCCAGGAGATTTCCTTAAGGACCCTCCACTTTGACCTTTGGCTCTGAACAGCTCCAGTTTGTTTGACATTGAAAAAAAGCAAATGTGTGAACACAGTGCCACGAGCATTTGCACTTTGAACATGCTGGGGCAGAACACAACTGAACTGGAAAAGGCTACAACAGCTAATGTACTGGGAAAATAGAACAGAGGCATTTACTTAATAACTCAACTAATTCCTTTAGCTCACCTTGTAGAGATTTAACCTTTGAATGAGAGAGTCCCTAGTTCAAAATCCCGTGGCTCCTCTGTCCTCGTGTTAATTTTTAAATTATATATCATTGTTGAGAGGCCCTTGTGTTGAGCATTACAGGCTATTTTTCATGTCTAAAATGGGGAATTATAACTGAACATTAGCTACTGGCTATAAATCACACGGAACAAAGTGGCATCTGCATCTACTCAGTAACAGGAGTGGGAGAATTGTAACTTACTTAAAACGAGACAAGAGCGAGGACACAAATGTGGTAGCAGAGATAATTGTGACTCGAGAAAACAAATGGTCCCTCCAGCTGTGTCACACTCACTCCATCCTCTGCAGGTCTCCACAGCCAGTGCTGGACAGGCACAGCAGCAGCTGGGGCAGTCCTGAGGGGAAATGTGGAGCTGGAAGCTCTTGCAGAGCCCTCCCTGCAGTGCCAGCAGGGTCGTGCTGGGCCAGGGCTGGGTGGGAGACCCTTCCTACAGCCTGCAGACAGCTCTTGTCCCTTTCGCTGTCCCACCGCCGTGAGGGAGCAGTGAGCACAGCTCCTCTCCCTGGGATGAATTTTTATTCCCAGTTGCTTTATTCCCAGTTGCGGCTCTAGCCCAGGTAAGGAGGGGGCAGCACGAGGCTGTTAACAGGACAGTTATCGAGGCTGCGTAGGGGTTGACCAGCTCCTCCTCTGCTGCTCAGCTCCCAGGGCTCACCCTGCTGCTCCTGTGCCTCTCTGAACGCCCACTGATAATCTGGTGTTATCTTAAAAGACAGCAAAATAAACTGAGCACGGCCTCATTCTTGCACTTGTCTCTGCTGGCCCTTTTTTTCCTTTTTATTTTGCAGTTCTTTCACTCTTTAGAAAGCTTCTAAGATCTCTTGTGTCCTCAGTAGGATGAGCAAGATCTACCTGGTGCCGTCCGTCACCGGAAATTATTCGGTGCCTTTCTAAGTCGTAGATCCTCTTGCCCTCAGTACAGCACCTTCCCAGCGCTGTGTCTGCTGCGGGGTTTGGACCCTAAAACATCCACAGATTCAAAAAGAGCCAACTACACACGTGCCAGGGTTTCCAGGGTGTTTGTTCAGATATTCCTCATTTTGGGGTCTGTGCAGCACCAGCCACTGGAGCTGCTTAACAGCTTCTTGAGCAGAACGTGCAGGAATTAGGATTAGTTCTCCCTGCCATGCAGGTCCGTCTGTAAAATCAGCACAGGCCTTCACAAGAGGTTTTAGTGAAATGAAAGCTTCAGGTTTCTTTCACAGCAGACAATAAAGGAAGCAGTTTTCCCAGGGCAGCATCCTGGCAGGAGGCATTGGCTCAGGAGCTGCCAGCAGGGCAGGGGCATCAGGAATCCTCCTGCTGCTGCCTGGACCAGATTGACGAAGGTCCTTTCGTGCTCCCTCACTCAGTGTCCCACCCTGGCACGTGTTTCCAGGATTCAATTCAATAATCAACTCCTTATGTTGATTATTTAATCACGGCTTCCTAACGACCCTGACCTTGTCCAGCTCTCCCTGGGGGGATCAGCAGCAGTGGTCCAGACACCAGGGGATTCTGGTCCAGGAGTAATCTCTGAGTAGCAGCAATTGTAAGAGTTGCTTTGCTGATTAGGGGCAAACTTAAGAACATCCTTAACAGCTCTGCAGAGCAGGAGCCTATGTGCTGTATGTTTATTAGGCTGTTCAGCAGTCATTCAGGCAGCTGAGAGTTGTTGAGGACCTGGTCCATCTAACTGTGTATCTAAACCATGGTTTGCCCATGCTCCAGAGGTGCTGATGTTATATCCTGCAAGGAGTGGCTCGGGTTACACGATTAGAATCCTGTGGATGGTCAGTTTGTAGCATAAAAGTGGAAATTACAACCTGCACCATAAAGCTACTGCCTCAAATTTATTATATATTGCAGCACAACAAGCAAATTCATACTAGATGCAGTATATGCCCAGACATGAATGTGAGCAGAGGATGAAATATTCTCCTTCCAGCTCATTGCTACGTGTTGTCTCCAGAGCAGAGCTGAATTGCCCAGGATCACCAAAGGAGAGGCAGTCACCAGGAGTGGCAGTGCCCGGTCCTGGCTCCGGGGGCACGGGAAGGACATCCCACCCTCACAGCGTGAGGCCCCGGGGTTCTGAACTTGCAGTTCTGTTCGTGCAGGAGCTGAGCTCTCAGCAAAATCTCTTTATTATTCATCATAAAGAATCCCAGCTGTGGAAAGCCAGCGCTGGCAGGAGAGTGGGGATGGGCTGTGCCTCTCCCCGGCGTAAATCAGGAGCAACTCCGGCACGGGGCCGCTGAGTTCTGCTGTTGGCACTCGGCATTCAGCTCAGAATCAGCCCTTTACCTGCAAAGGATGAGTGAAATATCTCACAGCTCTGTGGCCAGGGGCCTGCTGAGCTCCTCGCAGAGCTGCTGTCAGCATGCCCAGGGCAGGAGCATATTTTTTTCTTGCTGTTGTACATAAGGGCTCTGCTGCAGCCGACAACATGAAATGTGTTAGTTCGGTTTGTTCAAAATGGAGTGTGTTTGTTAAGTGTTGCCTCTTTGATGTTGCGCTGCCATCTCCATCTTTGTCAGCATTGCCCATCTTTTTCAATCTAATGAACTCAAACCATCAGTGCAACTTAAGTTCGGCTGTCTGTTCTTGCATAGTTAATATTAAAAATGTACTAACAGTGTGGCTGCGAAATCAAATTATGCACATAAATATGCTGGCATAGCAGAGGAGGCGGCAGAAGCTGAAGTTAGCAACATTGATGCCAGTTCACATTTGCAAATCAACCGTCAATCTGTCATTAAACATGTTATCAAATGATGATAAGTGTATGCTTCTTGCTTGCATTGGCGCGCTTATTCCCGATGTTGATGTGCATTAATGGGATAATGTGCATTAACATAGTCTTGCTTGGATGAACACAAAACATTTTTTATCCGTCTCAGTTTGTTTCCCCCTGTGGCCCCCAAGTAAGTGTTTTGTGTTATCAAATTGCCAAAAAATGGGAAAACACATTACTTTTAATTAGCAAAAAATTTTGAGTCTTTTTTTTTAAATTTTATTTTTATAATTTTTTTTATCCAGACTATCTCCTGGGTGTTGTCACTTGAGGTGGGGAGGACACAAAAAAACCCATTCCACTGGCTTCTTTAAGTAAAACGATTAATGTCAGAAACTCAGAGATGACAATTACGCGCTGTCTTAATGCACTGGCCTTTCCTCCCAGCCCCTGCTCGTGCCACGAGTGATGGGCTGTGTTCAGCGATAGGAAAAGCAGGAGCGGGAAGGATCTCGGGCATTCCCGGCCCATTGTGTGCCACTCTCAGGCATGGCAGGCGCTCCCTGCGTTGGCTTCGCTGAGCAGTTTTGCAGACAAGGCAGCCAAGGCTGCACTTAGGGATTAAACACCGGGAAACGCGGGGATGCTCCAAGAGGGAACGGAGCGTCCAAAGGAACTTCCCATGCGTTATCCCAGCTCCCTCATCCCTCCCGCAGGGCACTCAGGGCTCCATCAGGCTGCTCACTGCTGGGAAACTGCCAGGAAGTTTAAAATACTCCTGACTGGAAAGAATAAAGGCATTAAAAGAACTCGTTAGCACCCAGCGATGGACGGTTCCTGCCTCCCCCGGGACAGAGGGAGCGGCTCCTGGGCTGCCCGGGGAAGGCTCCACTGCCCTAGGAATGACTTGAACAAAAAGATAAAAAAAAAAATAGGATCTCTGTTCATTGCTGTTATGTAGAATTGAGCTGTTTGCCCAGGCTTTTGGGGAAAGTTGAGGTGGAACTCCAAGGGAGCAGGGGAAGAAGCTTTCTCACCTGCAGGATTTGAAGATTTGCAAACTGCTTTTCAGAAGTCAATGGAATAAAGTTCTGCCCAGTCCCTGGAGAACAGCCAGTCTGTTAAACCTTCGTGTTTATGCAACAGGGGCAAAACTGTGATGATGGACCCAGGGTTTTACCTTAGAACAGGAATGAAAAACAGTATGAACAATATCTGGTCCTGTTCAAAACGCTGGGAATTCTTCCAGGAGTTTTACTAGGACTTTACCAGTGGTGTTCTCAACTCAGGCTCCACGGGTGCCTTAAAGGAAAATCAACCATTTCAAGTGTTTTGTTTTTAGTTTGTAAGCTGGAAAATGAAACTTCTTCTGAAACTTTTATGAAAGATATCAGATTATTTATGTCTTTCTAAAATAGGAACTCTCATAGAATAGAAATGTTCAAAAATTGCCCTGAGTCTCTGCTTATGACTACATCTAACCCCCAAACATGGTTTGAGAGTTATCTTGAATTTTAAAAAAAAATAACTGGTAGAATAGCAAGATTCTACAGACTGAACTTTTTGGTAAATGGGTCAAACTTTTGATCACTCTTCCTTTTTTCTCTGTCTAATAATGCCATTAACTTTAGACATCCTATTCAGGTCTCTGATTTCTATTATGTGGATGATTTAAAGAAAAAATGAAAGGGAATAATTATTGATTTTTTTAAAATATAAATTGTCTTGGTTTTTTTAAAGTCACCCATAGCATTTCCTATTATTTCTAAATTGAGGATACAGGAGCACAAGTTTCATAATCACAAAACTCTAATAGCAGTAATTGTACTCCTGTTAACCCCAGCTCCAGCGAGCCCTCACAATTCCTGCTTCGAAACCAAAGAGCCTGTCTTCTAATACAAAGAGCTTGAATTTTAAGTGTATTTTCTGTTACACATCCATTACTGGCAGAATTTATCCAGCAACATTTCTCTTTTTTTACAGTTGTGTAGCTCTCCGTTGCTTCTACTCCATGAGCTACCTTGAAATTAACTTGTCAAACGTTCGTCCCACTACTTAGGGAAGATTCCTCATCAGCTGAGTGGACTGGTTTGTCAGGACTGGGAGGTGTTGGCAGTGAGATGGCACTAAAAAGGCTCCTGTGAAGGCTGTGCTGGGGGGATCCTGTCAGGGGCTCCGTGCTGGGAGGGACTGCTTGAGTTTGGAAAACTGAAATGGGAATTGTGGCTCAGTGACTCACGCTCCACACTAACCCCTTTAATCTGTCTCCCCCTTTAATCCATCTCCCCCTTTAATCCATCTCCCCCTTCAATCCATCTCCCTGAAAGTGCTTCACCACCATGGCCCAGGGCTCTCCCTGCCTCTTTGGGGCACTTCCCAGAACCATGGAAAACTGGGAAACTGAGCTCCACAGAGCTGAATCCCAGCCGTGAGAGGCTCCTGTGTGGGAGCAGGCTGGGTCTGATTCTGCCTGGGAACTTCAGTCAGTCTGTGTTTGGAACAGCTGTACTAATCAGGTGCATTAATTTCCCGGTTTTCATGAGGCAGTTTGGAGCAGGGAGATGTTGTTCCTCTGCATATTTCAAAGCAGATGTTGAGTAAGGGATGAGCAGTCACAGAGTTGAGCTGCTCCCCCTCCCCGTTCTCTCAGTCCTTACTCTCCCTTCTCTATCTTGTTCTATTATCCTGGGCCTGGCTTTGGAGTGGTTTCAGTTTTTGAAAATGGCAAGTAATTAGTCAATATGTTTTCACCATATGTATCAGGCTCAGTAAAGAGGCAACCAATGGCCTTTGTCATGGCACAGTGAGCGCTCGTTTTCTCAGCACTTCAAGTGACGCTGAGCGTGCGGCGAACGCCAGGGAATTTAATGAGGGATTCTGCAAGGAAACATTTGACATCATCATTTACAGTTCAGTGCAGGTCACAAATTTGGGCTGAGGCCCCTTTGAAGGTCACCTCTGTTTGTGCTGTTCACACCAGAGCTGCCTCTGCCCTGCCTGGTGCCCTGGGTGAGCAGGCACTGTGCAAAGGGGGATGAATTGTTGTGACTCCAAGGGGTCCCGTTTCGCGTCTTCTTGGCGCTGATGCTGTTACAGCAAGGGAGAATTCTTGGAACCCTTCTTCTCCTTCCAGACTGGCTTTTTACTTACCCCGAGCAAGTTCTTGCATATTTTCCAGATAGAAATTTTTGCTGTAAGGCTTCCTCTCTTGCTGACTGTTAACAATATTTTAAAAGGTCAGAATCTGATCTTAACACTGCTGATATGAAGTGACATTTGCTCAAATTTTGCCATCTCCTGGGCAAAAATATGTCCAGTGTTTTCCAGAGAGACATGGGATAGACAGCAGCTTTGCCTGGCTGCTTTCCCCTCTTGGGAATACTGAATTTCAGTTATCTGGGGAACAGGTTTCTGCATTCCCCACTGGCTTTCTTCGGATTTACAGATAAAACATTTGAGCTCAGCCCTAGTTCAGTGAGTTACAGGTTTGTGTTTTTTTAACATTTTGGAATATTTACAACAAATAATCTTCAGTAAGAACGATGACATTTTGTTTTACTGCAGCCATGATTTAAATTTATGTGGCATTGCTATTGAAGTCAATAGGACTTTTTCCCGAGTATGTTTTGCAGGGTACAGTATCATTAAAATATGACAGTTAATAGTCTTGTTTATGTTATTACATTTAATGAATAAATATATCAGTCTGAACATCAGACTCAGCTTTGTTTATACTCTTTAATTGTAGTCTTATCTCCCCTAGAAGCATGTTATATCTTTTAATTTTATAATTATCCACTTTATTCATGTGTGACACTCCAGAACTGCTGCTTATATCCTAAGAGACATCCAAATACAAACAGAGGGAAGACAGGCAACCACTAGGAAATTCAGATCTGGATCTGAATCCAGCTCCATCTTTTCAGACCACTCCACAACTTCAGCTCCAAGGTCTTGGTTTGGGCTGTTGTATAAAGGAGCAAGAGTTGCAGAATGACTCTAATTTGTCCAGCACCTCCAGACATGAACTTCCACAGGGATTTTACACCATCCTTCAGCACCTAAATGTTCTCTGTCTCTTGAAAGAAACCTGAGCTTTAAAGGCAAAGAGGGAGCACTGCTCCCATGGCCCTTTCTGAAGTTTTTCAAAATGGAATTCAAGTTCATCTCTTCACTCATAGGTTGCACCTACTTCCAAACCCTCTCACTGGGGATCTTTTGCCGTAACAGAGTTACAGTTAAAAAAGCAAGACTGAATAAAGGTCTGATACTTCCACTGTAAAATTGTGTTATAATTGTTTGTGCTATAGCGAGGAGAAGCTGAGTAAAACCCATGTGCACATAGGAGCAGTTTCCACAGGACTCTGCATGTTCCCCCTTCAAACCTTCCTCCTTGTCTGTGACGTAACACATCAAGTATTTACTGAGTGATGCTGCTTCCGAAGGTGATGCCTTCCTTTGGATCCAGCAGCCAAAGCAGGAGCAGGCTGGGAGAAGGGAACACCCAGAGCCCAGAAAATGCTGCTGGGATTACAAGAGAGCAGCTGGCAAGAAGAGACAAGTGCAGCCAGGTAACAATAAAAGACACCAGAGAAAGGTAGAGTTTCCCCAGCAACTGAATGCAGCATCTTTACACAGCAAATTTTTTATTTCTTCCCAATCAGTTTATCTGTTGCTGGGCAATATTTTAACCTCTTAGATTTGGAAAACCTCCCTTGCCTATTTTGTGTTTGAACAGAACTTCCAGTCAGTGCCCTCCCAAAAGTCACCTCTAAGGCAGTCGTGTAAGGAAGGGAAAATCTGCTTAGAGACTGACACAAAGTCAATACTTCTCCCACTTAGCACTTGAGGAGGAAAATATCATAATATTTAAACCAGTTTTGAAAACTTTCCATGAAAATAGGGGAAGGGAAAAAAAAAACCCATAAAACACTAGTTGCATACAGAGAGAGGCCAAAGAGAGTTCAGTTACCATAGAGATTATTACTGGCAATTGGTACTCAGCGGCAGATTGGGATCTGTTACAATATTTTTATTAATATTTTCTCTTAATTGGTTATTTATATATTTTGGATCCATCTCTGTGCTGGGCTCAGATTTTTCTCTTTACCTGTCACTCTCGCTGACATGAAGCAGCAGTGACTGTGCCAGATAGGAGGCATTTCCTCGCTGTGTAAACACTGCCAGGGTCGCAGCACAGCAAACACCACGAGGACAAGTCCCCGTGCTTGGCTTTGGCTGCCAGAGGAGGGAGAAGCACCGGGAACACCCTCGGTGTCCTCATCCCCAGCCCCTTCTGCGATTGTCGTCACCCGGGCTGGGATGAGTGTTGTAGGACCAGCAGAGAGGATGCAGGACACCCCTTCCCCGTTCAGTTTTCCCCGGTGGATGTGCAAACCTGCTCATTTAGCACATTCCGGTGCTTCAGCAGGTTATTTAGGAAATACCCTGTTGTAAAGCCTTTCCCTCTCCTCCGTCTTCCCTTCCCGAGGATCCGTCCTGTTCCCTGTGCGTGATGCAGCAGCTGTTAACACCCAGCCCTTTTACAGCCCCTCCAGTGGAAGTCACTCAGGGGCCAGTGCCAAGGGACTTTTATAATCAGCCGGCTTCTAAAAACTCCAGTCTTCATTTTTTAAATTTAATTTTGTTATATACCCGATGTTAAATGCATTTTCAAGTGCTGCTGGGATTTTTTTTTTTTCCTGCCACACCAATTGCCTTTAGGGAGGTATTTTTCAGGATGCCTGAGATCAGCCAGAGCCAGCTGGGCTTTCATCCCTTTTCCCTCTCACCCCCAGCCTGTTGCTCCCTCCTGCACCTTGAGTAGCGCGGGGGGACAGGGGGGCACAGGGAGATGTGGGGACTCTGCTGCAGGGAGTGCTCCCAGCTGCACAGAGTGAACCAAGTATATCTAAAAAAATAAAAAGGGAGGGAGAAACATGTTCTTTTCATCTCTAATCTCCTTTAGTTATCATGATCTCAAGGGTTATTTGTAATGATAGCAGGCACTGCATTTCAGATGGAAATGTGATTTTCCAAGCTGACGGTGTCACTTTAAGTAAACAAAGTTAATTCTGCTTCCTGCTATGCAAGGCCTAATCTCATTACCCAAACCACAAGTAGCATAACAGAAAATATTCCCATCTGTCAAAAGAACTTAAAATAAAGGTAGAAATTGTTTTTTATGTTTCGTCCCTCTTTCTCCCAAATCCCTCACTGGACGTTAATTATCACATCAGATCTATTTAAACCTGTCCAGGTCCCCCGGCCTCGGCCTGGGCTTCCTTTTTCCTTTGATATCTGTGGAATAACGTCGGGTTTGCTGCGGTGTAGGGTTGAAGCATCCCCACGGCAGGGCAGCACTGGCGGACGCTGGGGGATCCCGAGCAGGGTGACTGCGCTCGTTGCTTTGTCAGTGCCGCCGGTGTGAATCCAGCCCGGCTTCCCCGGGTTTGGCTCCGCGTGATTTCCGCTGGAAGGGGAACGAGGGAACCGGTGCTGCCCACTGCAGCGGGAGCTGTGCCAGCCCCGGGAGCCCACCCTGGCATGCCCAGGGCTGGCTCGGAGCTGAGGACAATCCGAACACTCTGTCGAGTAATTCTCGGCTCCTTTCAAACCAGCAGCCACCAATCATAAGGAGATCATTCACAAAACTCTCCAACAACAGCGTTTTTCAGCTCCTCTTCATTTGAAATGACCTTTATGTGATGATAACGCCTGCCTTGCTGAGCCTTAATTGCTTAATTAGAGAAGCAGCTTCTCTATTAGACAAAAAGGTTCTTTAAAAGTGTATTTTTTTCTTGCAAGGCTGATGTTTTCTTTCATTTTAAGCAGTATTTTTAAAAGTTTAAAAAGCCGATTTCAAGTGGTTACAGGGTGTTAGTTTATTCACGTATTAGCCATCTGAAGGCTTTGTTTTCCACTCTCTTCCTGAGAGGTATTTACAGAAGGAATCTCTCCCATTAGGAATTTCTCAGCTTTTCTCCACCGTGCTTACATAGCCCTTTACAAGGAACGCTGATTTTCACTGAGCAGCTGTTAAAGATTCCCGGTGTGATTGGGAATTTATTTATTTATTTATTTATTTGTCCTGGGCAAAGGGCTGAGCCAAATATCCTGCACCCGCTTCCCACGTGGAGAACGGAGTTTGTGCCCTCGCTGGGAGCCCCGGTAAGGCTCGCTCTGAGCTCTGACTATCGTGTTTTCTCTTTTAAATGGGACTTTTGAGCAGTTTGAGCCTATTTTTGTTGCGGTGTTTTTAAGATGGAGCCAAGCACTCTGTTGGTGTAGGGTTGCTCCTGACTCTGTGACTGTTGCTAGTTTTAAGAAGTCGATTGGCTCGTTTGTTGTGAAAAGCCCTGAGGATTGTGCCCGAGGTTGGGTTTTTTGGGATGGCGTTGCTACACTGATGTGCTGTGCTGGAAGCAGAAACTTCCAGAGGTGATTTGATGCTGATCAAAGTTACACCAAACCAGCATTTCTGAAGTGACATTTGGGGCTGGAGTGGCCACCTTTGTGCAAAAACCTCCTCTCCCAGAGCCATCCAGCAGGAAAAGGAGCACTTGGGATACCCCAGCCCTGAGGAGCAGCCCCAGACTTTTCTCCTCCAAAAAGAGTCCCCTTGTTGTGTTCTTTCTAAAATCTTGCCTTGCTGAAAACAGAGAATCTCACCCTAAAATGCAAAAAGGTGAGTGATAAATGCCTGTGATGGGAAAAAAAATGGACCAGAAGTGACTCATTTTCAGAACTTTGGAAGTATTTAAGAATTTGCTTTCACTTATTTCAACCTCAGCGGTTTTCAGGCCATTCCACCCAGATTATTCATTTTGTTGCTAACAAGAACTCCGAGCGTGGCAGGAGTCAAGTGCAAAAGGTACTTTTTGGGTAGTTCTGCGTGGTGTTTTGGGCAGGTTTGCTCTGCTGGCGCTCCAAGGCAGCCACAGCCAGGTGGCTGCGCTGGCAAGGGCTGAGCCCTACGTCATCCATCTGATGGAGAGCAGGGTTTATGAGCTTGGCTCTGCTCTCCCCGAGTTTCCAGGGGTTTGGAGAAGGGCTGGCTGCCATCCCACTGGGTCAGACCTTCCCCTGGCTGTGTGTGCCCAAGGGAACACCGCTGTGCAGTCCTGGGCCTGCTGACTTGCAACATTCCCGTGGTCTCGTACCTGAGCCTTTGCAATGTTGGGGTTTTTCAAAAGTTGTGTCATTTAAAAGTGTGGAAAGAATAAGGAAAGAAGCTTATATTAAAAATAAGGAAAGGACGTTTTGGGGTGAGGCAGGAGGTTTGCGTGTGGCCAAAAAAAGTGCTCTCAAACAGCAAAAATTGATGTTTCCCTAACAAAGGCCAAAAGCACTTAGAAATGATCTATGCCTAATATATTTGTTGTGCCCTAAGGTCATAGAGAGATTTTTTTCTCCCAAGAAAAAAATGGGTAAAACTTGCAGTTTTGAAAATATGTATTTGGCTTTAGGGCATTTTCAAAGGCTTTTTTATTGTGTCTACAACCACTGGTTCACTTCGACTTTTCAATTCCCATATATTTTTCATGATGTCTGTTTTAATAAGTTTTGGGTCAAGCCATTGTTCTCCGTTAATAGTTTGTTACAAATGACGTTGTTCGGATCAGAGTTGGAGCCTCTCAGAAATGCCACCCTGGGATTTTTGAGGTGCAATCCAAGGGATGGGCAGAGTGAAGTCCCTTCCTGAGGTCCAGAGTTTCTCTTTTTTCCCTAATTCCACTCAAAGTCACGTGGCTGCAGCATCCCAGCTCCTTGTGAGGAAGGCTCAGGAATGAGATAAAAGAGCTGCAAAGCGGAGCTGAAGGAGCCAAAATCTCTGGATTCAGTTTCTGCCCACGCTGTTGAGGCAAATAAATATAAATGAGGGAGAGGTGCATCTGCAAACACACAGAGGCACATGCCACGTGTGGGAGGGAGCACGAGCGGGGGCTGCCTTGCCTGAAGGGAGCATTGTCTGCAACAGGTCTCCAGAAAAGCACTTTTTTTATTGTAGCCATAGAAAAGCAGGGCCCTGCATGATGTTCAACATGTGGCCAGGGTCTATGGGGTTTATTGAACATACTCACTTCCTTAAAATTAAGCAGAGTCTGGTTTCATTTGTCAAATCCTTACTTTTCTTCTGCGATTTACGGCTCGAAAATCACCTTTTTTCTTGAATGGAAGAGGAGCCTCTGCAGGGAGCAGAGTCTGACCCTGGCCTAAGCAATGCTTTGCTAAGACAGTGTGGTTTCAGTCTTCTTTTTCTCCCTTTCTTTTTTTTTTTAGACCCTGTACCAGATGTAAAAGTTCATACTCAATTCAGACTACCTTTGTCATAAATTAATTTCTGAGAAAAGTCTGCATTACAAAGCAACTTGGTCTGTGCAGCACGTGAGCCTTGCTGGGTTATGTCCTTATGATCAACAATCATTTGAGTGTTTAAACCAAAGGGGAACCATTTTTCTATGTCATCAGAAATGTTTCTGAGGCCATAACAAATTCTTTTTGATTGGCTCTGTGATCTGCTGAAATTCCCAATTAATGGGCAGAGAGAGGCCCAAGAAGTGGAGCTGAAAATCAACCAGAATTATTTCTTCTTTTCTGTTCTCTGGAGCTTCAGCACTGAAATTCATTCCTGGGGATAAGCACAGAGATTAGGCCAAAAGAGCTTTTCACTCTCCAGACCCTATTCCCTCCCTCCTCTCAGGTCTGAAGTTTTCTGCCTGTATAAAAGGAGTGCTGAATTGTTCTAATGGTTTGTATTGCAGAGGGAACCAAAGGCAGCAGAAACATCCATTCTGCTGAGTATTTTACATACACACATTAAGAAATAATCTCTCACAAGATGTCCATACAATTTCATTTCTCTCTGCTGTTTCTTTCTCTTTTTTCGAGGACTATCTGGTTTATGGTTGCAGTTTTGAAAACTGTTACCTTGTTGAGCAGTTTAGACTAAGTATGACTCAAAGACAGCCTCTTTTTCATAACTCAATCTTCCAAAGTCTGCTATAAATGCAAATAGTGAGGAGATGCCCCAATGTTAAGATGCTGATATTCACATAGCATGGAAAGTGCCAGTGTAATATGTGTGAAATAACTTTAGCACAGACCATTTTGGAAGCTCTCTGCAGAAGAGAAACTTTTCCTGCCTATAAATGTGTAAATTCTATGAGAAATGGACACACTTAAAAGAAAAAAGAACAAAACTAATTACAGTTGCAGTTACTGCAGTTTTGTTCCTTCTTTGTCTGAGCAAAGGAACCCAAGTGGAGTTTGTCTGACTCTGCCTCCTGCAAACCAAAACCAGGGCAGATTTTCCTGGGCTCTGCTGTTGCCCCTTTTGGCAAATACTGAGTTTAGTTTTAAGCTCTGATTAAAGCCTTGCTGAGGACGAGGGCCTGGTCCTTTCTTCGTGTCCTTTTCCCATGGAGGAGCTTCTCTGGCCTCAGCTGGTTCACCCTGACTAGAAGTGAGTAGGACTGGGACATATGGCACCATATCAAAACATCTGTGAGATCTCTCAATAAAACAAACACGCCTTTTGAAGTTGTTTGGCTGTTTCCAGAGCAAAGCAAGAACTTCAGAAAATACTTTGACTACGGGGCCAAAAGGAATCCTTTTTTCATTCTTTTCCCTGCCCTCCCACCCTTTTTGCCTTCCTCTTTTCCCTATTTAAGTTTTCTGTTAAAATTTCTCCAAAGGAACCCTTAAAGTCAGTAAAATCTTCGGTCGGCACAATAATTTTGGCTAGGGTTGTCATTCTTTTTATTTTTTATAGCACGTCTGTGTTGGTACAACCTTCAGCACAGGTTCAGCTGTACTAAACCAAAGGGATTTTGCTGATAGAGCTTATTTCATTTAGGGAATTAGTAAAAGCTTTACTGCTAAAACCACTCTTTTGGCAGCACAAGCTGCATCTGTATTAGTGGGATTTGGTGGTGTAGCAGCAAAATGTGGGGTTGGCCAACAACTTAAACCCTCAAAAGTGAAACCCTCCTGTTGAAATGTACTCGCTTTGAACTTCTGTGGCCTCCATATGCTGAAGAAAGGCTGGTTGTAGCATTCGAAATTCACAGGACTAAAACAAGCCTTAGAGTGATTAAATTCGACTCCCTAAACACAACTTAGGCAGCTCCCCAGCTTGATTTATGTCACTTCATCTCATCTGGTAAAAGAGTCGAGTTGTGCTAAATGGAGCTGTGGCTCTGACCCTCTTCCCCTTCCTTCGATGGGAATATCATCATGAAGATATTATTCTAATATGCCTCGACTTCCCCACGTGTGAAACAAATCTCCTGCTGTCTGTCCTCGTGCTGGAGACGCTCAGGAGCTTGGCTCCAGGGCATTTAGACATTTTGGTACCTAAGGGGTTGTCACACCAGTTTGAGATCTCGCTGGCCAGTTTGGACTCATGAAACTGTAGCACCACTTACTGGTTTTGCTGGAGAAATTCCAGCCAGCAAACCCAGGCAATGTTGTTTATCTCCTGCTGTCATCATAACTATTTCCTGAGAGCTGGAGAGATGTACTCCTTCCTTTCCCTGCCTGCTGTAGCCCAAAGGATCAAAGATAAGGATTATAATGGTTATGTTCAAGCAGAGGAGTTGTTGATTGGGATTTATCCTTTTAAATATGTGTAAGTCATACAAAGCTTTGCAGTCAGAAATATTGACTTCATTGATCCATGCCAAGAGCAGAAGAAACCCATGTGGGCTGAAGTGGAAAGGCTGTGCAAGATGCTTATAATAAAGATGTTATCTGGTAAATAAGATATTGCTTTATTCCTGACCAAGGAAAATTAGAAATCCAGACTTTAAGTACACTGCTCAGGTCATGCCAAGTTAACTGTGGCAGCATTAGCCTTCCATGATCAATATTCAATATTAGGGCCCTGCATTCCTGTTTCTGCCTGAGTGAGATGGTTACACAGGTCCTGGTTCTGCATTGTTTATGGGTTTTAAAAGGAGAACATCTGAATGAATCAACTTCAGGAACATAATGGACTATAAATGCAGAGAACATCAGCTTCGTCACTTAGGATGAAGGGAATGTGGTGTAGGTCAAGATATTGCCTTTGGAAACAGCTAAAATCCCTTGTCTGATTAGCTGGGATTGCAGAGGCTGACAGAGGAGGCAAGTGGGGTTAAAGGTGTCCAGCGTCGCTGGAGAGGGACTGTCAGAGCAGGGCCATCCCTTAGGATCTGCTGGAGGGTCTGCATGGATCAGTTCATGTGAACAAACAAACAAACACACACACGAGAAATCCTCCAGGACAGGGCAGCCACTGCTGCGGCAGCGGCCCCGAGGCTCCCGAGGGATGCAGGGAGTGGGGACGGCAGGGATGTGACTTCGGAGGGTTTTGGGTCTGGTCTTTTACCCCATCTGGAGCAGTATCAGCTTGTCAGGCTGCAAATGCAAGCAGGGCAAAGAGGGAATATCTCCAAAATTCCTCCTGGCGTTGTGGAGACTCGGAAAGGGGTCGGTGCAGCCGCTCTGGCTGGGAGTGAGAGGAGCTGCTCTGCCCAGCCCTGCTGGAAAAACCCCACCCCGTCCACAAATGTTCCTCTCCTCTAAACCCCCAAACCTGTGCGTGTCCCACAGCCCACCCTGGGTCATCCCCCGCCGTCACCTTCTGAACCCTGTTAGCAAAGGCCCCGTGGGCAGAGCACGGGGGAGCCTCGCCCCACGGCAAAAGCTGCTCGGGAGAATCCTCCGGGGGACAATTGAGCACTATCAACCACAACTGCAGTAATACTTTACTGTCTGCTGCAGATATTGAGCCCTCATTGCAGTAATTGTCACGGTGACAGAGCTGGGAACACTTGCTGTAATTAGGACAGTTGTTTTGTCATGTGTAACGATCTGAAGAGAAGCAAGGAAAGAGGCGAACGAGCACTAATCTGCTCCGGTGTAGTGAAGGGGAACCGTGCACACACCAAACACAGCTCATATATTGGAAATTCAGATGAGCAGGCATTTTGAGGAGGTGAGGAAATAAATGGTAAAACAATACATCTATTCAGGGAAATTTATGCTCTCCTGGGTGTCTGTATCTGCAATAGCAAGTGCAGATGTTTTGCTGTAGAGGTTGGGTTTTTTTTGAAGGTGATCCCGGTGATATCTCACAAAAATCCTCAACCAAGCCCGTGTGTGTATATAGGCATATAAATACATGGTGATATATGTTGATATAAATATATTTAAGCAAATTTCTACAACTGGAATGGCTCTTTCTCCAGTTGCTGCTCCTACAGTTGGAGAACATTCAGTGCACGTTTAACAAAACTGAGCAAATGTGTGGAACATGTATCATTCAAACTATTTTGATTTCTCATAAATAATCACCCCAGCCTCCTCCTTTTGCCTTTTCCCTTTTTTTCCCTTTTCCCTTTTCCCCTTTCCCTTTTCCTTTCTTCCTAAAAATAAGCACTCTCTTTTTGTATTGAGCTCCAAACTACCTTTATTCTGATTCAGAGCCTGGAATGGCTGTTCTGGTTGAGTTTTAGCTGATGACAAACATTTCTGTGGATCAAAAACTCTTGGGAAATGGCTACAATTTGAGAGTTGTAAGACCTAGAGCTGTAGGGTGTCTATTGCCCTGTGAGGGACACTTGGGTAACTGCAAGACTCTTCAGTCAGGAATTGCACTGGAGTGGTTAGAGACAGCAGTAGAAATTTTCCTGATTGAAAATTTTCCACGTAAAGCATTTTTCAATGAGAAATTGGATTTTCAACTCTTTTTTTTTCTGGTTTCCACAAAAGTTTGACATTTTATTTCACAGCTGGAAGGATCTTGAGGCAAATAACACTTGCCATTTAGTGTTCTTTTTTAGTGTTAAGCTAAATTTAGTGTTCATATTTTCAGTTATTTTTTTAGCTTTACAGTTTTCAGTGAAATTTTCCTTCACTACTGAGGCAAATCAGAGTTTTCCCATCTACTTCAGTAGCACCAAGATTTCACTTTTGATGTTTTACTACAGGAAATCATTCTTATAAGGACCTTAAATGTCCCTTAGAGCTTCTCAACCTCTAACCTGTATTTTAAAAAGCTTCCAGGGAAAACCAGACCACTTAGTCTGACCCTGATTCCAAGTAAAACACCATGATTAACCCCAAACCTTATTAACAAAGAATTAGAGGGTAAAATACAATTAATGACAGCCAGCAGGGAGGAATATAAATCTTGTCATATAAACATTCTGTCTTCTTGACAGGATTGCATTTCTGCTCCAGAAAGGGAACTGGGGCAGTGCAATGTACCTGGATTTCTCCAGGGCATTTGACTTAGTCCAGCTGCTGTCTGGCCTCGTTAGGTGTTCAAACATCGTTGGGTGTTGTAAATCCTGACTCATCAGGGGATCTCTGCGTGTATTGTTCATATAAATCCAGCAGTTGTGCCAATGATCCAAGCAAAGATGGGAAATAGATGTGGTGAGGGCCTCGAGGTGACCTGGGGCTTGGTGGAGCAGTGAAAAACCAGGACAAAAGGTAGGAGCAGTAGGAATTTTCAGGTTGAGGGGCTTCAGTCCAACAGAATTCGTTTGAAATAAAGCAAATCCCATGGGAACTGAGCATGTGGATTTTAGCTGTGGTTCCAAATACTCCGAGGCACAGGTAGACAGAGGTGGGCAGTCACCTCCACTGACTTCAGAGAGCAATGATCCTGTGAAAAGCAAATTAATAATAAATTACTAATCAAACGAATCCAGCAAACCAGGAGCAGATTCTCTTTTTAGATGTCCACGTTCCAGGAGTATGTGAGAATATTCGAAAGGAAAGGTAGAGGAGGCCACAAAAACGATCTGGAGGTTGGAAATCCACCTTGTGCTGTGAAGCTGCAAGGACCTGACACGTTCAGCTTCTCAGGAACCCTTTGACTGCTGTGTGTGGGCATCCCTCCGTGAGAGGCAGCTCCTCAGCCTCGCTCAGAAGGCATCTTTCACTGGATATTTATGTTGACCAAATTTAGCAGGAAAATAATAACGTTATATTAAAACGAGACACAGTTCCTGCTTGTGAAGGTGATGGAAGCTCACAACAGTTTCTCAAGTGCACTCCTGAGTGCTTTCTGTTCTTCACAACAGGATTAACTGCCCTGCAGAAGCAGATACATAAAATCAAGCTGGATTAGATGGAAATTTTACTGCAAAGACAGTTTAGAACTGGTGTGTTGTGTGTACTTCACATGTGGGCACGTCAGGAGAGGCATTTGAAAATGGTTTTAATTTATGTGGCTATTTTTTTACCAAAAAAAGAATTTCCAATGAAAACTTTTTTATTTCTCAGAGAATTTTTTTTTCAACACCAGACTTCTGAGATTTGAATGTTTGGGGCCTTTGGATGAAAAATAAAAAAAAAAGAACTTTTCTAGTAAGCAGATACCTTTCTACTGAAAGATTGCCTCAGTTAAAAATCTAATTTCCACTGGAAAGGTGAAAAAAAGTTTTCAAAGGAGGCAAAAAAAAAACCAGACAGCTCCACTGTCCTGCACCAGTGTGAACCTCACCAGCACTTCTGTAAGGAAGGGATTGACAAAATAATTCATTAGCAGCAGTGTTCTCCTGATGGAGGGGATTGAATCAGCAGGAGGAACTTTAAAGGCTCCTTTGCGTCCCCAAACACAAACACGGCTCAAAGGACAAGTCCAGGGCAGCTCGGGGGGCTCTGAACTGTTTGTGGAGTGGCTTTGAGGGAAGCTGCCCTTGGTTTAGGGGAACATCCTCACCGCCGCAGCCTGGGGACACCGGCAGGGACAGGATTGTGCCGGGAGCTTGCCTGGCAGCGAGGGAGCAGCAATCTGCTGTGGAGAGGCTTCTGTGAGCCGGGGAGCGTGGCACGGAGGCACCACAGAGGGATTGTTTGTGCTCCTGGGCTCCCTGCTCGGGCTCTGGGACCTGGGGAGCTGCTCCAAGCCCTGCATTTCCCCGGCGGCTCCCAGTGCCCTCCCCTGGGTCAGCCCCTGCTCCTGCCCCCCCGTGCTGCCCCGGCAAAGGGACGCGCAGAGCGGGGCTGCCGTGGCTCAGGGGCTGCTGGCACCTTCTAGGAGTGAATTTGGTGAATCCCGTTGGCTACGAGAGGTAAATGTCACCCCTGGCTCTGTTTGCCCGCTGGATTCAATGTCCCCATGTGCTCTTGGCGTGGTGCTGTGCTTTGGGACACCTTTGTCGTGGTGCCTGGGCCATCCTACAAATCTGACGGCGTCTCCAAATGCTGTGGTGTCAGCTTTCCCTGATGAGAATTTCCCAAGTTTCCCTGATTTGGTGGGGCCACAGCATTTCCAGCAACCTGACCCAAAAATCCTTCAGGCAGCATCCCGTCCCGGGCTGTTGCCGCTGCCCCCTCGCTGTGTGAGCACGGTGCGGTTTGGCACTGCACTGAGCTCCAGCATCTTTGGGACAAGGATCAGCTCCAGGTCACCCCCCGAACTCCAGCTGGAATTCCTGGGGTGTTTCGGTGCCGAGCACAGCAGCAGCTGCAGGTGCATCCCGTGCAGGGCTCCAGCAATCACCATCCCAGCTCTTATTAGGAAGCAGAGGATTTTCCTAAAACTCTGATTAACCAATTATGTTTGTCCTGATTTAAATTCTTCTGTCATCTCTCTCACAACAGGGCAGAGCAGTTTACTGAATTTAAAGGGGACTGCCACAGTTGTGTAAATGAATGAGATGTTTTCTTAAAATAACTATTTATACATGTAAATCTCTGCCTGGATCTTGGAAACCCTTCCCAGCTCTGCCTCTAACTCATGCAGTGGCATCTCTCCCTGTCATGCCCGTCACATGGAAAATCCCAGGAGCAGAGGCCATGTCTCCCTTCCCTTTGTGCAGTGCCATGGGGTGGCTGCAAGGCTGAGGCAAGACAGTGTTTTTCTGCCAGGGACACAACAAAATAAATTAAAATTATTTCTCTCTAATAGAAACTACATTTGAGGCACTCTGTTTATTTTGAGGCAGCCCAGTTGGTGTTTAACTGAAATTGGGAGTAGAACACTGGGTATTTTTATTCTGTTGAATAGTACATTTCCAGTCCAAACAAATATTCTCGTGCAATAATATTCCTGGAAATTTCTGGTGCTCAGTGGCTGTTTGGCATTATGGGTTCAATGTCGTTTTGGAGGACAAAACCTCCAGTTGTCAACATCATAATGAAATAAAAACCTGTAATATGAAACAAAACGTTAAATTCATTACATTTCCTGTACACTTTTAAATGACAAAAACAAGTTTTTATTGATTATTTTTTCAGATTTTGAAAAAAAAAAAAAGGAAAAAATCTAATGACAACAATTCAATCTTCCAAGCTAATTCCTAAGTTATCTGGAAGAGACTGAACATTTGTAAATGTTCAGTGGTGAATTGTTCATGTAACAAAACAGCTCCTAAGAAGGGCTCATATCTTTCCATATCTTTTGCTTCTCTCTTTTCAGTGTAAAAAGTATTTTCCATTTTGCCTGGCTTTTAAACTTATTTTACCAGCTTGGAAATGAAGTAAATTAAAGTGTACAAAGTAAATGCTATGGCAAAGTTTGCTGCTGCCTGGTTAAAGCCTCCAAGTGAGGCCCCTGTGCACATATTTATATTTAATATTTTGCCCTTCATGGAAATCATTAGATGGACAAAATGGCCCAACTCCTCCTTGCAAAAACAAGCCATTAACATCGATCCTTCACCAGGACAGGTGGCAGGTTTGGTTTAATTCTATATTTTCAACAGCAAGGAACTCTGATTCTGATGTGCATTAAAGGTGGAAAGCTAATTTTTGAGGGTTCATGGATGAAACTTATTTTAGCTTTTTATTTTTCCTCCCATCGTGAGGGAAAGTAGAAATAAATGAGCTTGATTCGCCATTCAATTATGTTAATTTATAGCCCTCTAACCCCAGCAGTCGTGCTGACATATAAATGATGAAGCAGAGCATATGATCACATCCCTGGTACTACAAAAGAAGTGTTAAGCCAAGGGTGAGCAAAGATTTTGGAGCCCAGGAGTGTCCAGATGGGAAATGCAGTTTGCCCACAGACCCCAGAAAGTGTTCTGTCAAGGCACTTAATAATGATGTTTGCTGGATTTCACACTGAATTCACATTTTGAAGAAAAGTTTCTAGGTGTTTAAAAAGCCAACCAACAAACAAATCCCACTGTAAGTAAAGCTGTGCGTTTAATTTTGGGACAAACAGGACAATTCTTAGAAATCCAGGTGGATACCGTTCCTTTTTCATTTTCAAGGGCTTGTTTTTTTTATTTTTGAGCCAGATAATAGTGATAATAATTTGGACACTGAATGAAATGTCCTCCGCTCTACTTAGATCCCATTTATTCCAGAACTCCCATCCCTTTCTTGAGTGAAACTGTGCCATGACCAGAGCTGGGCTCTGATTATTCAGTGTTGAGGCAGTCAGATAAAGGAAGATGAGAGATGCAGTTACCAGGTGGCTGCATTAGGGCAGAGTCAATTTTCTGTCTGTGCCTTGAGTTTTCTCGGGGTTCTTGATAAGCCTGAGAGTGGATTTGTGGGCAGGGTGGGACGTGCTGGGGGCAAGGGAAAGCAGCCAGAACCACCTCATGGTTTGGGGAGCTGTGCAAGCAGAGGCTGCTCTGCACACCCCTGTCCTGATGTGGGACACATTCAGCACCTGGAAGTCATTTCCCACTGGAATCTCACACCTGGAGACTTTTCTCCAGAAAACTTTTTCAGGAGACAAAGGAGTTTTCAGGAGCCTGGGCGAGGCCGGGCTGTCCCACACGTGTCCCCTGTGCTGCCCTGAAGGCACCAAAGCCCTTCCAGGTCATCCTCAGCGCTCTGTCTCTGAGCTACTGAGCAGAGCTAACAGCATCTCAAAGCCTGTTTGCTCTGGGACCCGAGCTGTGCTTTCAAATGATAAAAATCTCTTTTTTCCAGCTCCAGTGAAAACAGAGATTTCAGAGAGCTGCAAGGCCAGCCAAGTATGCTGAAGTAGACTCTGGCTCCTACTCACCCGCTGGCATTTTCTGACTCTATTGGAACCTGTTATATTAAAATGAGTCCTGGGGGCATTGGAAGCTCCAGCGTGTATCTTTGGGGAGGAGATCTGGCAACTTGCAATTCTCAGGGAGGATTTACAAAAGCTACAATAAACCAAAGAAAAGCTCATTAAAAACATGCTGATTTTTTTTTTCCTTGGTCCCAGTAACCCTTTTCTCAGTCCTCTGGTGTTTTAAACGCCAGCACTGAACTGAAGTTTGTAGCCAGGGAGAGAAATAAACTGGTCAGACGTGGAGATGTTCGGGTACAGTGTGAGATTGCTCTGCAAGACCTCAGGTGGGCACCCAGGTGTCCGTTCTGCAGCTGTACCAATAAATGGGAGAGTTTGCACATCCCTGTGCCACGTGTGCCACGTTCTGTGGGCACGGCATCTTTGCACAGATAAAATTGGTTTCTCACTAAGCGTTTTGGAACAGTTTTTTGGGCTGCACATCGTGGCAGGCTCGGGGTGTTGCTCTTTAAGTACAAATATCATGGCAGGGTGATTTCCACCACATCCTTGGAAGCAACAAAAGGAAAGGTTGGAGGTGCTACAAAGTCAATTTGTACTTTTAAAGTGAGGGGATTTTGTCATTTCTAAAGGGGCTTAAAAGAAAATTCTTGGGGATGAGGCACAGTTTGTAGGATTCTCTGGTGCTGCACAGCCCCTGTTTTGTCCCTGTTGCCACCCGTGGCAGTAGGACAGCACAAAGTCTGTGGGTTGTGGAGATGGGGGGAACACGAGGACAGGAACTTCTGAGTACCACAGCAGTGATCTCAAACAACTGCTCCTTCCTTCCAGAGCAAACTGCAAATCTCCTGGTTTTGATATCCTCATTTAGGCAAGGAAACCCAAGTGAGGGGATCATTAGAAATCTTGACTGTCTGTAACTCTCCCCCAGCCGTGGGCCCCAGGAGAGCACAGGAGGATCCAACCAAGCCACCAGAAGTTGGCTGTTTTCTCATGTTTTAGAAAGTGTGTAATTTCTCTTAATTCTCCATGAACCTGACGTCTGATAGGACATTTAACAAAGCCCACAAGTAGTGTTTTATGAAGCTACACTTCCCTCCTAAGCTCACCAGGGATCATTTTTCTCTTTGAAAAACAGCTCATCATTAGGAATCAAAGATGTTTGATATACAAAATAATTTCCCAAATTAGGGTTTGTCAAATGTAGGTTTGCAAATCTCTGGTTTGGTTTTTTCTTGGGTTTTTTTTTGGTTGTTTTTCGGGGTTTTTTTCGCTCCTTTCTCTCCCTTGCTCTCCTCTTTATGTTGATTATATCTTGGAACTAGAGGCAAAATAAAATTCTTCCACCCTTTCCCCTCCTTGAATCCCTCCCGGTGCCTTTCCTTATCTCACCCCCGCGGCTCAGCCCCACCGGAGCGGTGCCCGCAGGGCACAGCCAGCCCGGCTGCATTAAATGCCAGCCCCCACCCCCGGCAGTGCCCACCGGCCAGCCCGAGGTGCCCGGGGCTGCGGGCACGGGGCTGGGGCACGGACCGGGGGCTGCCGCCGGCTCTCCCTCCCGCAGTGCCTGCAAACAGTTAACGGTTTAATACTTTACAAAAAAGTCAAGACAGACTTGTGATTCTTGATGTTAATGAAGGTGTCACACATTGTCTAGAGAAAGTTGTGCCTGGCAATCTTCCTTTTTTCGGATGCCTACACCACTGACATTTCATCTCGCATTCAAAGAGCACTACCTTAATGAAATGCATAATTAACATATTCTAATTGTGCTGAGCGCTGTGATGATTTTGACAGAACTCACTTTCCATGTCTAATTTGATGCTAATTTAATCTGTTCCTCTCCCGCTGACATGACCTTTCTTGATTGAGTTTCACTGAGGAAATTTTTTGATGGATTGATTTATCAGCATTGCGGAGACAACAAAGGCTCAGGGTGCACGGCAGAGCCGGGGTGGGAATGGCCTCCAACGCCTGCACACCCTGAACTCTCCAGCTCCAGTGGCCTCTTTCCAGAGCCCGCCTGTCTGATCTACTGATGGAATTCGAGAAATGTGACATCTGTGTGTGGGTTTGATCTCTGTGATAAATACAGTAAATATCTTATTGTGCTTGGGAGTCTCCTGCAAGGGAAACTTCTCCTTTGCTGCTGCTGTGGTGTTGGAGCAGGGCAGCGCCAGCCAGGGCAGGTGGCCCCGGGTTCTGGACCCGTTTTACTTAACCTGGGCATTACTGGCCATCAGCAAAATGAAAAGTGCAGTGAAAGGGGGTTGTAAGAGGTGTCACAAAACGTAACCTACTATTTGGAGGTTCCTTCATCCAACTTTGTGTAATGCTTCCTCGTGGCTGTGTGTGTTTAACAGCCAGGGTGTGCATTTAGAACGCACACACGTTATCTGTGCAGATATTGATACATAATTTATGGCTTGTGTATATATGATTATACCCTCATTCAAACACTGGAGAGGAGCTTTCATAATCCTCCCAATGTTGTGAAATATCTATCTCCCAGCTCAGGAGGTGAGTGTGTGCCTGTGGGAACACACAGCTGTGAGGAAATCTCAGGGGGAAAGAGAGAATTTTTGGATTGCTCCACAAAAGAGGAAATTTAGGAAGGAATTGTTCCCTGGGAGGGTGGGCAGGCCCTAGCACAGGGTGCCCAGAGAAGCTGTGGCTGCCCCTGGATCCCTGGCAGTGACCCAGGCCAGGCTGGACAGGGCTTGGAGCAGCCTGGGACAGTGGGAGGTGTCCCTGCCCATGGCAGGGGTGGCACTGGATGGGCTTTAAGGTCCATCCCAACCCAACCCATTTTCTCATTATATGGAAACTTCCCTCCCGGATCAGGAGATCTGTACCTATTGCTTTGTATCGTGACAGTTTCTTGCTCCCCTCGCAGTGTACCTGCCTTCCTATCCAGGGGTTTCTATCACAAAAAAGGTCCTTCCTGACCCTCCCAGTGACCTCTCCTATACCCCGAAGCACCAGATTTAACTTTGCCTCTTTCACTGCAGCTGCTGCTGGTCGTAAACTCCAAGTTCCTTGCACTGCATCAGCATGTGTGTGTTTGCTGCTTTGGGAAAAGCAGAGATAGCATCTCACTTTAGAGAGCATAATAATATTTAATTGACATCATTGTCGAGATGAATTTTATAAACACCAGTGACATTAAAACAGAAAAGGAAAATTAACAATTTATGTTTCCTCTTTCTACAGATTTTAGAAGTTAAGACACACATGTTCACTTTCTTGAGGAGTTGATGGAATAGTTTAGTTTTAAAAATGACTTCTTGATGTAAGTCCCAGATTTTCTTGTCAGTGTTTAGCTACACTGAGCAAACAGTAGATGCTTGAGGAGAAGGGCACAGCCAGTCCCGAGAGCAGAGGGATTCTCCCAGCTGGGGCTGGCACCTGCTCCTGCACTGCCCTTGCACTCCAGGGAGCCTGGGATCAGGGAATGGGCTCCAGAGGGGCTCCCATTCCATGTGCCCAGCACAAAGGAACTGGAGGAAAGCCCTGCANGGGAGGGTGGGCAGGCCCTAGCACAGGGTGCCCAGAGAAGCTGTGGCTGCCCCTGGATCCCTGGCAGTGACCCAGGCCAGGCTGGACAGGGCTTGGAGCAGCCTGGGACAGTGGGAGGTGTCCCTGCCCATGGCAGGGGTGGCACTGGATGGGCTTTAAGGTCCATCCCAACCCAACCCATTTTCTCATTATATGGAAACTTCCCTCCCGGATCAGGAGATCTGTACCTATTGCTTTGTATCGTGACAGTTTCTTGCTCCCCTCGCAGTGTACCTGCCTTCCTATCCAGGGGTTTCTATCACAAAAAAGGTCCTTCCTGACCCTCCCAGTGACCTCTCCTATACCCCGAAGCACCAGATTTAACTTTGCCTCTTTCACTGCAGCTGCTGCTGGTCGTAAACTCCAAGTTCCTTGCACTGCATCAGCATGTGTGTGTTTGCTGCTTTGGGAAAAGCAGAGATAGCATCTCACTTTAGAGAGCATAATAATATTTAATTGACATCATTGTCGAGATGAATTTTATAAACACCAGTGACATTAAAACAGAAAAGGAAAATTAACAATTTATGTTTCCTCTTTCTACAGATTTTAGAAGTTAAGACACACATGTTCACTTTCTTGAGGAGTTGATGGAATAGTTTAGTTTTAAAAATGACTTCTTGATGTAAGTCCCAGATTTTCTTGTCAGTGTTTAGCTACACTGAGCAAACAGTAGATGCTTGAGGAGAAGGGCACAGCCAGTCCCGAGAGCAGAGGGATTCTCCCAGCTGGGGCTGGCACCTGCTCCTGCACTGCCCTTGCACTCCAGGGAGCCTGGGATCAGGGAATGGGCTCCAGAGGGGCTCCCATTCCATGTGCCCAGCACAAAGGAACTGGAGGAAAGCCCTGCAGAGCAAGGGTGGGCTGGGGGTTAAAACCCCCCAGACCCCACAGGTGCCTCCCTCCCCACCCTGCAGCCCCAGCTCCTGCTGAGCACGACCGTGGAAGAACCAATGGTCCCCATCCCTCCTCTGATGGACAAACTGGAGGTTGAACCTGCCCAAACTGGACCTAAATCCTATGGATTTATGGATGCCAGGGAATCCCACCCATCTACACCGGGCCTGAGTTTGGTTCTCAAGTGGATGTTTGGTCTGGTTTTGTTTGGGGTTTTTTATGTGGGTAATTTTTTAATTTTGGAAAAAAACCTCATTTTGCAACAGAGTCCTTCCTGTCTGATTTCAGCTCTTTGCCAGAGGACGGGCCAATACTGATTAATTCACAGATCCCCGTCTCTCTCTCTCAAAAAAAAAGCACTTGTGTATCCATTCTGGCTAAGTCTGTTGGGCAGCTGCATCCCAAAATGTGTAAACCACGTTATAACTGTGAAACTATGAGTCATTCAGTGTTATTTACCATTGATACTGGCAGGCAGCCTGATCTGTTCCTGTAATTATGTCTCTGTCTCTACCAGGGAGATCAAAAGTACAGAAATTCCAAGTAATAGGAGTACAACTATATCAGTGGGGTGAAACTGAGCATCTGGATCAGAGAAAGAGATACTGAGTGCACAGTGTTGCAGGAGATCAAAGAGGGAACTAAATCTAATAAAACAGTAATAATTGGTAAGCTCACTTCCAACATATGGAACATCAGAATTTGGTATTAAAATGTTATTTCTGAAGAACTTTAAAAAATTGGAACAGATAGTTTGAGGACATGCAAGACTTGTGTGCATTCTGCTCTAGGCTCAGTATTTCTGAAAAGAAATCAGATGCCTTCATCCATATTTAGGCAACTAATTTAAGAACAATTTTTTTAAAAAAAAAGAAAGAATCCTGAAGAAATCTTACCCGGATACTTTCATCTGTGGTCACCTGGGTGCTCCTGGTTATTTTCCTGATGAACCCAGTTGGAAAGGAGGGAGTGGAATTGAGTTTGCAGCCATGCCTGTTCATCAAATGCTCTTTTTCATTAGAACAGTTCACTTCAATAAAATCCTGGGCACGTTTGATAAGACAGTATTCAAGGAACAAAGCTGTTAGGAAATGACTTGCTCATAAGTTCCAGCAATAATTTTTGGCCTTAGAATATTACTTGGTGTTTTTCATTGTCAGTGGAAAATGAAAATGTAGCATTTCAATTGTGAGCCATTAGGAATGGAGCGAGGCCCCCTGTTCTGTGCACTTCATCTACAAATTGCACCAGAATACTTGGGTGAACTTTTGATCTGCCAGCACTCACAGGGGAAAAAAACAACAACATTCCCAGAAAATGCCCATTAATTTCAATGATTGAATATTCAAGGAGAAGGTTTCTCCTTATCAAGGTTTCTACAGAAGGAAAGTGAGAATTAGTAAAATGTGGTTAATATAAATAGAACCTGACTGCTGTATGAAGGGAAGTTTTTAGAGCTCAATGCTTTGCAGATGGGTGCATCTTGCAAAATGGCTGAGGACAGGAATGTTTGGAGCAGAGAGAGGGGAAATTTAAGATATAGATATAGATAGATGCAGTGAGTCATCCTTGTCGTAACTGCATCTGTATTCCTGTATCCCCATTGTTCACGTTTGCTTCTGATGGAGCTGTAAAAGCCAGGATTTGTCTCTGTGGAAAGGTTATTTAGCATGTAGGCTTTGCACAATATGGTTTGTGAGAGAACAAGTGTGGAAAGACATCCTGGGAGTTAGATAAAATACTGGCTAAAATAGAAACAGAACCGTGGCATGGTTTGCAAGGGGCTCTTTGCCGTGGAGCTGTTTGCAGGAGTATTTGGTATTGTCTATTTTTTGATCAGCTCTCTGACATCTTAGGAATGATAGTTATGACTCACATAACCTCGATTCTTCTTCTGAGAGAACATCATAGGAAATATTTCCCCGGTAGCCTTAAGGGATCTCTGGTAAAGCAGAGTTTGTGGCTTCATCAGGTGATGGGCTCATCAAATATTAACGCACTTTGAATTCTTCTGTCTTCCAAAACTGAAAAAGCTTTTGGGAAAACCAGTTTGGCCTTAAATCTGCTCAGGTCTGTCCTTTATTTTGGGCTGTTCTGAAGGATTAACTCGCAGCTCTTTATTCACGGCAAAGAATGAACCCCAGTAAGACAGGATTGTGTGAGCAGTGCATTTGGGCTTGAATTAAGAATTCGACCCCACATCTATAAAAATGAGCTGTAAATGTACATTCTGCACAGCCCCTGGACTTCAAAAGCAAAGGGAGCAGCTGTCTGGCTCCACGATTGTGTCACCATCCCCAAGAATCACCACTTCTGAGAACCCCACGACCATAGATGTGTATATTTACATGTATATAACATAATACACACTCAGTTCCACTCCCAGCTACGGAATCAACAACAAAACAAACAAACGAAAACTTGCAGCGCAGAAATATCTGCAGCAAGCCTTTTTTCTGAGGAAATATTATTGAGGTGCTGAACAACATTTGATCACTTGCAACCCTTTCAACTGACGTTCTATTATTCACATGTCTCTTTCATTATGCAACAGATGGTGAGTCCTGTCGCTGATTTTTTTCTTCAGATTCACAAAACTTCAATGGATCGTAATATGACCCTAAAAATGAGTAGAAAAAGAGAATGCTTGTTAAGGTTTTATCTTTGATAATAATCCATTGACAGAGGATAGCAGCTGACCTCCTATAAACCAAAAAAAGACACATTTGCCTTATTTTATGAAGAGCATTTGTCTAAAACATTTGACTGAGCTGCAGAATGTGGCCTTCAGCTGAAATGAAAGATGGTCCTTCTGTTGCTACACAAAGCCATATTTGCTGCTGCAAAGTGCAAAAGGATAGGCTGACAAATTGATAGTATGTCAGGAGCAAACCCGTCCTTGTCTTCACAAACATCTGCATATTTGTGAAGATTCTGACCGAGAAATATTTTATTTAGAGGCTTCATTTGGCAAATTTGAGATAGTCACCATGCTGAGGTCTAAACATTGTTAGAAATGTCTTTAAATACAATCCCTCTGTCTGCTTTCTGGCCACTTATTAATAGACATTTCTCAGTGCTGAAAGATGGGGGGAGTCTTGGAGCAATTAAAAGCTATGCTCCATATGCCTTTGATGTTTTTTTATCTCATCCTAGACTGGCTAGATCCTGAATTATTATGCCACGAGTTATTAGATTGGAGAGTTTGCAGTAGGAAGTTAAATAATAAAATGCTTGTATGCTACTCCTCCTCCTTATAGACTGAAGTAATTTGCAAGCACAGAGCTCAGTCTGGCAGAGCCCTGCATTCCTGAGGAGCCTAAAGCACACAAACATTCACCCCACAGCTCACCAGCTGGGTCTTCACCTCTTCATGCCATGAGACGTGAGGCTGAAACGGGGCCACCTTTGAGGTGAAAAGCCCCGTGGGGTGGTTTTGAGATGGGTCATTCGTGCCTTTAACCTCTAAGAACTTCATCCAGGTCCTTTAATGTGAGGCCAGGCTCTATCTGCAACCAGGAGAGCAGAGAATAAACCTACAGTGGGGTATTCAGAGCTTTCCTCCTTTAGTTCCAGGGGAAACCTGAGCTCTTAAACTCACTGGAGCACTGCTGGTACTACAGCCTATAGAAAATTTGTAATTAAGACCTGAGAACTTGGGGAGTAATTTTCTAGAATGGCATTAATACCAATAATACAGAATATTTAATGTGTGAATCATTTCTTCTTTTGCATCTTGTTTTCTCTGATGATAAGAGTTGCAGGAATTCAATAACTGTTCCAGTTTAGGTTCTTGTCCTGTAAAAAAGATGCATGAACATACTCAGATTGAGCTGTTTGTTTGTCTTTTAAATCAAATTCCTGGCTGAATCAAGCCAAGATATGAATTTCTTTTTAAACTCTGTTTGCTTGCTCTAAGGCATAACCTAATTGATAACACAATATCATCCTTCTGCAGTGAAGAAAAGTTGATAGACCAGATCTTCTCTGCTATAAGCCAGCATAAAGCTTTTCCATTTTAACCAGCTAAGAATCTCCTTGAACACACATATTTTTGGCAGGCCTGGCTCCTTAGACACTATTATAAGTTGGTCTTGCACATTTTTGCAGGAAGTCGTTCAGGCTCTGTCTCCCCGAGTTAGGCAAGCACGAAGGAATCGACATGAGTCGAACTAAACAAAAAACTCAGCCCCAGTGCCTGCTTCTTGCCAAGAACAGTGCCCCAGAACTCGAGCACTGCTGTGTTTACTGGCCCTTTCATAACACTGTCAGTATCGAGGAGTTGGTAAATAGAGAACTCATCCAGGAGGCTGTCAAATCCTTCTGCACTGCTGCACACCCCACGATGATATGCTAACTCTCTCCCATTTTTGCCAGGCAGCCTGACTTTCGAGGCTGGGTCAAGAACGAATGACACTTTTGCAGTAGGCTGTCCTTCAGGGGAAATGATGTTATCCACTGATTTGTCCTCAGGATGGACGTGCAAAGGGAGCTATTTGATGTTTGGAATTCTGCACTCGTTAAGTATCCCGAAGTCCCCTCATAGCATCACCTCCTACTCACTGCTAATTCTCAGTTGCACTTTAATATTCCTCATTGACGTGCTCGAAGCGCTTTGCAAACGCTCCTGAACCAAGGCAGTGCTGTTTGTGGCACAGCCACCTTCCAGGAAGCTGCTCACACCTCATGGAGCCCTGGGTCTGCCCAGCGAGGCAGGGAGAGCACAGAGCACAGGGAGAGGGAACAGGAACAGGCTGGAATCAGTCGTGGGATGAGGAGCAGCCCCGGATCTGGTGATGTAGGTGGGCACTCGCTCCCAGAGCCCGGGGTTTCCTTGGCAGCTGCTGCTCCTTGTTTTGGACATTGCTGTGGGACTGCAACTACAATTTCATTTCAGTGATCAAGTACACCGGAGCCAGGTTTAATTTTTGTCCTGTGACTGTTGGCAAATTAGATCTGAATGACAAGCCAGGGTTTGTACTCCAGTGCTGGGTCGGTGCTTGCATACAATAAATGGCAAATTTTTTGTCATATTACAAGAAAATCTCTCATATCCTTTAATACAAGAATATTAGAATCCTGGTAGGTGTTCTGCAGTGCTCAGGCAGTTATTTGATCCGTTGACACATTTGGGGTGTGATGCCTCATGATGGGCACTGTCAACCTGCTGGACAGTTCAACAGATTCTGAGAAGGATTCTGTGACAAAAAGTGCATAAACCACAGTTTTAGTTCCCTGTTGCAAGTCTTCTCACTGATTCTCTCATCCTACATGTCAGGAGAAGTAGTGAGGTACAGCGTGAGTGACTGCGAATCTTTTCCACTATTCTGTAAAGGAAAAAAAAAAAAAAGAGAAAGAAAGAGGGACATGCATTGTGGCAGCCCAGGTGAATTTGACATTCCTGCAGATGTGCAATAACATAATCTGCTTCTTTTCCCGAGTTCCTCTCCTACAAGGCTTTGTTGGCATGATTAGCCTCCTTAGTAGCATCCTCCAGAGGGAATTCTGCAGAGATGAAATACAAAAACTGCTTTAAAATGATAAGTCACAAATAGGATCTGCCACAAGGCATTATAAACAAAACTAGACACAAGAGACTCATAAAAAAATTAAAGTCTAAAGTAACTGAGAAAAAACCCCAAATCTTCCTGCCTACGATCTCATTTGCACACCTGAGTTGTTTGTGCAGCTTCCAGGCTGCAGCCAGCACAAAGGCAGTAAAGGAGCAAGGAAATGACCCCCACAGTGGCCACTGATTCAGGCGTTAACTCAGCACAGTGCTCACACCCACACCGGGGAGGGGAGGGTGTTCCCGGCTCTCTTTTGCAACGCTTGGAGTTTTTCTGCCTGTGTGTGTTGCTGAAATTTAGATCTTGTAACAAAAAGGGAGGCACTAGGGGGAGAGAGAATAATTGAACAAAGCATTTTCTGGAGTTTTAAGGGTTGTAATTGCCTAACTACTGATATTGTCTGGATAAAACTGATCAATGTATTGAACACCTTACCAATAGCACCAAGCTCTGAGGGTCATAAATGTCTCCCAACACATTCATTTCATGGTACTGCAAACATGAAATTCTGACCTAAAAATGTAAAGTGATATTTCGGCATATGTGGTATCTTTTCAGATATTTTTTAAATTACATTTTTAGGCTTCTTTTTCAATGTTGGTATTTATTTTATCATTGTTTTTATCTTGGTCATCTTTTTGCCCTTCTCAGAGCAAACAGGTCTGATGGGCATTAGAGGTTTTACCTTCATATTTAAGCGGTTGGTTCAAATGAGAACTTCCTGACAGGAGTTAAAGCTGATAAACTTCATTGTGAAGCCCTTCTTAGTACATTTTAAATTCCCGTTGTAGATGCCCAACCTCGTCTAGTTAAATGAGTTTTAAATCAGTGTCTCAGGGGCTGGTGAGCCTTGAATCCCTATTTTTGCCGTGCTGAAGGAAAAGGCTGGACTGTACAGAGCATGTTAAACCACAGCAGGACCGGCCAGCAAACAACAGTTCCACTTTCTGGAAAACTTCAGGATTTTACACATTCATAATTTGTTTCTCATCAGTGTGGGAAACCATGAAAAAAATTACAGTGGAGCACAGAATCCCAAGAAAAGGTAAAACGCCACAGCAGCCAAATCTGGGAGGTCCCCCCAGCGCTGTTTTATCCTGTGGCTTCGGCAGAGATCTGAACCTCAGTCTGTTGTGGGTTTTCCACTCTCTGTAATCAGCTCACTCGTGGTCTCTGGGCTGTACTTTTGTCTGACCTGAACATTGCTAATTGCAATGGGAATGTCCTCGAGGAGCAATGGACACGTTTCCAAGAGCCAGGGTTCTTTCAGAGAGGCACAATCGTAGTGGGCAGTGTTGGATGTCAGAAATGAAGACGTTGCAGTTCAGAGAAAGGCTCGTTGTGTGGTAACAAATACCTGGGGGAAGCATTGTCAATAAAATAGTCTGTGAGATATCCTGAGCCTGCCGAGCAAGAACTCCTACGTGAGTATAAATTCAAAAATATTATTTGCTAGGCTTTGTAAAATTATGCATTGGATGGATCAGACCAGTTCAGGGACGTAAATTTAAGCTTAGACAAGAAAATTTGAGGTGTTGGTCTCTAGGGAGTTCTCCACAGATCTGTTTCTGCTGCTGGCACACAGGGAAATTCCAGCTTGAAGCCCTTGGGTGTGCAGGAACTGCATCACGGTGTCAGTACTTCATCTGCACTGGATCCTGACCTCACTGTGGTTATTGCACCGTGCACCAACCTCCAGCTTCAACCCAGAGTCCAGACAGCTGCATTGCCATCCCAAATTAAACCATCAGGGTGGGTTTCCTACTTTTTTTCTGTGTCAGGCTGTTTGTTCACACACCAGTGTATTCACTAAAGCACCTTTCTTCTCATCAGTAAGGTATGACCAAGTTTGTCTTTTGGAACTATTCTGTAAGGATTGAGGCATCGATTGCCATCTTCCACAGAGAAGAAGCAACAGCAAAATTCTCTCACGTCCTTCCTTAAGGGAGAAGCCTTTATTTCTCCATGGGCAGAGAAATCGGTTCATGTCAGAGAAGTCGTTTAGGAGTGGACAGCATCAGGGAACATTATTTCCAAAATAATCCCTAAAGTTAAGAATATAATGTCAGGGCCAAGCAGGAATGACTTTTGCTTCCTGTGATTCAGTTCTCAGATCCAACAGATTGCTCCCAAAGTACAATCACACAAACAATTTTCATGGATGCAGGATCAGGCATCCCGTCCCAGGGATTTCTGGGATGGTTTTCTGTCATGACGTGTGGAGGATTGCAGTCTGCTTACAGGAAAAAAAGGAGCATTCCACTTTATTACTTAGCATTGAGAAAAACAAGTTTAATTGGCTTCTGCTGTGCTTTAATAACTAAAGAACAACAAAGGCATTTAGTCATTCACATAATTTCCTGTTTTTAAAGGATTTTAAATGCAGCTCAGTGATTAACATTAAAAAGTAGCTACTGTGCAGACATAAGAACTACTTCATTTTTTAATTATATTTTAACAGGTATAGATTCGATGTTCTTGACATTTATAAGAGGTCCTTCATTTCCAGCAAAGTGCCATGATGAAATTTCCACTCCCATGGCTTCATCACCTTCGTGTGCATTCCCAGAGCTGCTCTGGCAGGCCAGGCATAGATCCACAATATTCCATAATATCCCAGTCTATGGAGCGTAGTCATCAGAATAGAACCAAACTAAAATCAAACTAAAATCTCTCTGCTTTTCCATACATGGGGAGAAAAGAAAAGATGACGCTGCCCTGGGTTGGTCCTGTCTCTGGTGACCATATTTTGAAAACTGGGGGCTGTTAAAGGCAGGAAATCCATCCCAGCTCCAAGGAGCTGGGTGGGACCACGAGCAGGGGGTGCCGCTGGGGTCCAGGAGGGGCCTGGTGGGCACAGACCAGGAGGTTTCAGAGGAGAGTGAGCAACAAACCCTTGAGGGTACAGATCCCAGCCACCTCTCAGTGGACTCCAGACACGTCTCTTGCTGCCTTCTGTGCCTGAATGTCACTGCAGAGTGACCTTAGCAGTGCCCGTCTGGCACAGAGCGAGGAATTGGCCACTTAGACATCATTTTGTGAGAAAACCCCCCTTGTGGAGTGTGTCTGTGGGGCTGACAGGAAGCCACGTTTATTTTGTGTCACACGAGCACGGCTTGCGTGGGGTTTTTTGTTCTCATGAATCACAAGTTTCACTTCAAGATTTCGCCGTGACTGATGCTCAAACGCGGAGTGAAACCCATTTGAAATTGCTGAGTATCGTTCTGTTCCTTGAACTTGGCTATCAGGGACGGGGGGAGCAAACCCTGCCCTTCTGTCATAGTTTGTTTGCCTGGGTTTGTCTGGTGTGACACATCCCTGCAGGGCCCGGCGCCGCCAGCCTCAGTGCCCACAGTAACACATACACACATTAGGCAGAATTCCTGATTTTGTAGGATTGCTGTTGTTTTTCATCCTTCTCCGCCACTGACCCCTGCAGATCTGGGCCTCCAAGAGGTATTTCATGACAGAAAGAGCTCACAAATGGTGTAAGATGTGTGTCGTGGAAAGGTTGGCGTCGTATTTCTTGTGTGCGAAAGGGACAGCAAAAATCACCGAAATGGACGATAATAACTGATTCCACAGAGCTTCCAGCTCCCTCAAGGCTGAAACATCTTGGGCCTTTCTGAAGAGAGGCATATATTTTCAAGAGAAAGGGGGAAGGAAATAATAAAAAAAAAATCCTAATCTTCTGCTGATGTGGCCTTGGCAATCGACAGAACTGACAAGGCTGTGTATTTGTAAAACAAGCTGCGCTAAGTATTTTTTCAGCCTCGTGTTTAGAAACAAGCGGGGGGGGGGGGGGGANGGGGGGCGAAGAAGAAGGAAGGGCAAAAAAAAAAAAAAGAATAAATATGGAAATCAAATGTAAAAACTTCTTGCACTCACAACCGGCTTCCCGGAGGGAATTCCTGCCTCTGTTCTCTGCTCTTCCTCCACTCAGCAAAACAACTGCCAGTCATTAACGGAGCCGCGCCGCGCTCGCTGTACAGTAATTGAACACCAATGGCCCACCCTCATTTGCATCCCCCAGCTCTTGATTGGCAGCTGTACATGAAATGCCAGATCAGTTGAAAGTATGTTGTGAGCTGGCACTAATGATCCAGTGGCTCCGGGGAAACCTGCCATATTGTAATTCGGCTATCAGGCATGAAAGAAATAATTCTAAGTGCCAGCAATGTGAAGCCGAATAAATGTTTCAGTGCTGCAGGTTGCCAAGGGTGACACTTCTGATTTAGTATAAACGAATGCCCCGTTGCCTTTGGGGTTGGGGGAGCTCGCAATGTAGCTGAGATGTGTGTATAAAACATTAGTATTAGAAAATGGCTTCGGCACGGGATGGGAAACAGAGGCCTGGTCCCAGGCGGTGAGGGAATGTTTACAACTAATGACTGGATGAAAGGATTTTTCTACCTACTGTAATGACAGGCAAAATAGGATTTGCTTTCCCTGAGATGGAGAATAATGGCTATGTTAACTCTGCCTTTCCTTTTTCTTTCTCTCCCTAAATGAAATGCTCTTTTGTAAAGAAAATCACATCTATTTTCTTCAGTGTAGTGGAGGGAGGTTGTGGATTTAACTCCTTGGTAGCGTTGGGTTTTGGAGGGAAGGAGGTGGATGGGGATTTGTGGGTGGCCTCTCCGGCCAGCCCCTCATCACCTGTCACAGACTTTGTGCCAGGGAAAGATCTTTTAGTAGCATTTATGCTCTTGATTAATGTTAAAATCTGTTGAAAGATGAAAGAAAAGAAGCTCAATGCCTTAAAAACGTAACGCAGACAGTTTTTACTTTAATATTTCAGCTGCTGCACATTAGAATGTCACAAAAGGTGAGGGTGGAGGGACAGGTGTCTGCAGACACTCGAAAACGGGGAGGTAACACGTAGGAAGAAGCTGCTGCTCTCCTGTTGTGAGTGTACACACACAGCTGCAGGGATTGTAAATGGAGATAATTAATTGCATCTGCACATGGGATGGTGTTGGCTCTGCAGTAGCTGCAGATACAAAAACCTGCCAGGAATTTGTTATCTTTTCAAGAACAAAATCCTCTGATGCTTTGGAGAACAGTGCACAAAGGTGTGGGGACAGTTTGAACCTCCTTCCTCTCCATGTCAGTTCACAGATGAGATAAACTTGGTTATCCACACCCAGTCTGCCATGCAAATTGGCAATATCTCCAAACTTGGAGCACTTTTATTAACCCCATCTTTAACTTCAGCAGGGTTATCTGAAAACCTGGCTGGCAGAGGAATAAAGCAGAGTGATGCAGGAAATTAATTCATTTCTTAAAGTTGCAGCTAAGTAGAAAGCAAAAGGAAAAATGTGAAAACAGCTAATTCAGCCTGGTAATGGTTACACTGCTGCTTTGCTGAGACCTCAGCCTTTTCTCTGTGTCATTTCACTAATTTCAGGTGTTCTTGTCCTGTCCCTTTGTGGTCCCATTTTATATTTTTATAGTGAGTTCTTTTGGCACTGGAGCCACCCCTGCTTTGTACCCAGCACAGGGGCACCTTCCCCATGGCCTGGAGCTCCAGGCTGTTAGAGGGACACAGGGACGAGAACATTGGCCAGCAGGGATTAATCCTCATGGATCAAAGAGACCCTGGACCCACAACAGGGATCCCCTGGCACTTTGTGAGGTGCTGCCTGTGAGCTGTTGGATGGTCTCGGCTCCCATGTGCACCCATGAAAACTGAAGGCATTCAGCATCACTCAGGATCAGATCCTGATTATTTTGTTGAGGCTTTTATCGTTGTTATGGAGCCCCATGATGAGACACCATCTGTAATTTGTGGTCAGTGGGGATGCAGGAAGAAAAATGACAAATTAGAAGCACAAGATGCTGTAAGATGAATGAACTACCTGGGAAAGAATGTGTGTCAGCCTGCAATTTATGAGGATAAAACATCAGAGCTGACAATCTATTACCAGAGATCAGATGAAGCCTAAAATTTTGGATATAGATTTGAATAGCCCCAAACAGAGGCAGCAGATGGATTGGGAGGCTGATATTCAGGGATTTCATCTGGCCCCTCTTGAAAAAAAACAAATAGGGATTTCTTTCAAAGCGTGGCTCTCGATTTAGTTTCAGATGTCAATCACTTGGCACCTTCAAAACTGTTTGGAAGAAGTGTTTTGGTTCAGCTGCATCTCAGCATAATAGGCCTTTCAGAAGCGTCTGCTCAGACACTGGATGTAATTCCTGTTATTTCGGTGCTGTCCTGCATCACCTGTATCCACATGGATGAGGATTGTGTCCAGGTGGCTCCTCTGGAGGCTGAACAGCCCCAGCTCCCTCAGCCTTTCCTGGGCAGGGAGATGCTCCAGGCCTTTCCTCATCTCCACGGCCTCTGCCGGACCCACTCCAGGAGCTCCAGGCCTCTCCTGTGTTGAGGAACCCAAAAGTGGCCACAGCATTCCAAACTTTGCAGCTCTCTGCCTGGTTCAGCACACAGCAGGGTGGGCCCAGCAGGAATTCCTGGGGAAGCCCCCAGCATGTTTCACCATAGATGCAAGAGAGGATTTGCTGGAAAAGATGAACACTTTCCTTCAGTCGTGGTCTCACCAGATGCTGTCACTCAGGTGCAGCTGAATGGCCAATCCAATATTATTTTTTAAAGGAATGCCCAGTCTGGGAAGCAGAAGGAAATTCTGTTGTTGTCTTTTACACATTTCCCTTCAATGAAAAAAAACCAAAAAAAGCCCAAACACCTGATCAAGTCTCGCTAGGAAGGTTTTAGGCACCTCTGAGTTCTGCTGCCCATATTCTCCCCCTGCATCCCCTGAGCATTCATCCGTAACTCAAAGATTTGCAAAATAACCAATATGTAAAAGGTGAATTATTTTCATGAGGATAATGAATGATATATTTGTCTTTGTAACACACCAGCCCTGTTCCTGATTTTTGTAACAAGTCTCTTTCCTAATACAAATATCCCCGAAGCGAGCGAGATGATTTCAGTAATTCGAGAACGGAATGTATTCCATGAAAGTTAATAACATGGTGCTTCCCAGAAGTAAGACAAATATAAAGACCTACAAACCAGATGATAGCACTTTTATTTTTATAGATGAAAAATCCCAGGAAAAGCTTCTTTAAATTACCAAAGTGTAAAAACAAATCCTTTGTAATAAAGGCAATAATTTATGCCGTAATGAAATTTGTCACATAGTTTATTTTGAGTTATTTAAAAGGATTAATTTTGTAGATACAAGCTGATAGATCCACAGTGCCTCTCTGCAGGAATTGTGTTTTTCCAGAAGTGGATCAAAACCACAGTGGAAGTGGGAGCAAGGGCCCGTCCTGTCTCCAGCTGTCCCTGGTTGTAGTGGCAGTCACACACAAGCCATGCAGAGCAGGTGGACAAATGCATGCAAAATTCTGCTTGGGCAGTACCAGAAGTAATAAATGTGGTAAGGCAGAATAAATATGCAAAATATAGTACTTTAACCTAATAACATGACCACTTGCAAGCTTTAGCATAACACTGAAAATCACTAATGGAGCCCTGTGCAGATTTGCACGATACAAGCAGTCAAGAATCATGCATAATGGAACAGTGCAACAGCTAACAGCAGATTCACACAAGATAATTTAAACTTGTTTGTATGGAAATGAAGAACTGATCTTTGAAGTGGTCCTTAATGAGATTCTGCTTGATCCTCTCTGTATCCGGAGAAAGTCTTCCGTTTTCCTTCTGCATCCGGCTCGTGTTGCTGGGGTGCACAAAAAGGACTCCTTTAAATTATGAATGTAGATTTGCATCTGCATTGCTAGGTGAGGACCCAGGGCTGCCACGCAGCCTTGCAAAGTTGTTATTAAAAGTTCTCTGCCTTGGTAGTGCACCCCTGCACCACCAGTTACCCAGCTCAGAGTTCTTGGTCAGCACAGTGGGGCCTTCACCATACCCAGAGCTTGATGCAAACAAATCCAAAGAGGTTGTAATAAAAGTTTAATTTGGATTTAAAATACAGGAGAGGTTGTAGGAAGGTGGGGATCGGGCTCTGCTCCCAGGGAACAGGGACAGGAGGAGAGGGAACGGCCTCAGGCTGGGCCAGGGCAGGGGCAGGTTGGACACCAGCAGGAATTTCCCCATGGAAAGGGTGCTCAGGCCTTGGCAGGGGCTGCCCAGGGAGGTTTGGAGTCCCCATCCCTGGAGGTGTCCAAGGAAAGCCTGGACGTGGCACTCAGTGCTCTGGGCTGGGGACAAGGTGGGGATCAGGAACAGGTTGGACTCGATGATCCCGGAGGTCTTTTCCAACCTCGAAGATTGTGTGATTCTGTGATCTCACTTACATGTTCCACAGCAGAACAAGTGCTAGGCATTTTTTTGGTTTTTCTTTTTTTTATGGACTTCTACCTTCCCACTCACACGCCTGGGCACTGCAGCATCCTGAATATAACTGTGCAGTTTATTGCCAGAGCTGTAAACCCCCACTCTAAGAGGGCTGGAAGGCGACGCTGTGCTCGTGCATCTTGGAATATCTTAAAGCACCACCAAGCTTCTGAGCAAACTCCCCCATAGCCCGTCAGGAAACACTGCTGAGTGATCAGCCTTCCCCAACCCTCGGCGAGCTCTGAAAGCATCCATCTGGCAAACGAGCCTTTGTTTGTGCTTTTGAAAGGCAGAGGGAAAACATTCCTTTGGTTTTTTCTATCTGTTTGTTTGTTTGCACAGCTCAGGAGATTAAGGACGACTTATTTAAAGTTAATGATTCTGTTCCCATGAGGGGAAAACACCTTTCTGTGAGCCGCAGGTCCCCTCAGCTATTTTTGTCTCTGACGGGACATTTCTGCCTTCAAAGAAAGCAGCCACTGTAAATACCTTCAGATGACTGAGGCTCCCAACCTGCTGCTCGCTGCTTTTCAGACTTGTATTTGGAAAAGCAAATAATTCTCTGTAATGAACAGAGAGGAGGAGCAGGGTTTATTGTGGTTCCTTTGCAGGGGTTCACATAAGGCCACGGTAAACTAAGATGTTAAGTGACTCTAGAAAGAGCAGCGTGGAAATCTTCCTGCTCCTAAGAGCTGCACAAAACAGTGCACACAACTTGCTCAGAGGCACGGGAATAGCTCCTGGACAGTTTCCTGCTGGTGGGTCCATTCTTCAGCCAGGGTCACCCTGAAAGGCCTCCAGCTGCTCCAAACCTTTCTCAGCTCTCTCTTCTGACTGTGCTTGAGGGCTGGTGTGGGGTGACTTTAACAAATTCAGCTTAAAAGAGGTGTTTGATGGCTAAACACAGAACCCATGAAACAAACCTGCTATAAAGAATATTTGGCTTTCAGGAAGACACGTTATGAGATCTGGAGCACCTTTGGCTTGTGCCAGGCTCAGCAGGAGCAGTGGGGTGCAGCACCCAGCAGGATCCTTTCTCCACGTTCCCATGGCGTTAGATTAGCCCTGTACTGCCGTGGGATTCATCCCTGATTTCCTCAGGTTTGTTGTCACTCATCCTTTCCCATCCCAGGATGAGCTGCATTGGAAAACCTGTTGAGGATTCTGGGCTGAAACCCTTTTGTCTCTTCCACAAGCAACACGAACCAAAGTTTTGTGTCCCATGTTTGCCTCACGCGCTTGTGTATGGGAAGGGCTGTCCCAAGATTAGCTTAGTCCCACCTTCCAAGGTCATGAGAAAAACCTTTTTCTAATGCTATTTAACTCCTTTTTTGGCTTTAAATGTAGGATAAAAAATAAATAGTGTCATCATTTCTTGTAAGGTTGAATTAAAAAAACCATGCAGAAATTTTATTTTTCCAATATGCATTTTAAGTGTTTATATTATTTATCTTCACAAAGTCAGTAAAAGAAGCAGAAATTGTTTCATCTGTTTAAGTTCTGGTGGGTTTATCTTCTTTCCATCCAGTTTTCTCACTTCAAAAGCACTTTAGAAGGTTATGTTTGTCATCAACTCTTTTTTTGGAAAGTTCCTTTTGGACCTGCCACCTTTGCACATGGAAGGATTGACAGAGCCAGATCTGCACTCCCCATGCCAGCCACGGCCATGGGTTGAGGGCTCTCAGCCCTTTGGTGCAAACCCCAGCACCCCCTCGAGCACTTCAAGGAGTTTCCAGGTGGGCAGAAATATTGGCGGCCTGAGAAGGAGCTTTCAGGGGTTTGTGCACATCCTTTTTTTTGCTGTAAATGCCACCTATGTTTTCTTTGCTTTTCCCGAGGCCCGTTGGAACCTCTCCTGCTTTGTTGTGTACAGAATTTACACACCCAGCTCTCATTATTGCCTAAGGGGATCCTTACAAGTTTTATAGCACCCATATAGATTTGACAACCTGTTGCATCTGATTAGTTATTGTGTTTACTCAATGCCCTGAGCTCTGAATGGATACCCAGGACAGGCCCGGGCCTCAGAGAGAGATTTGGTGGCAGATTTGGCTTTTGGCTGCTGTCCTGAGCTAAATCACCCCATAGCCACTGCATTCCCCAGCCCCTCGTGGTAAGGAATGAGAGCCCAGCCCAGCCTCTCCTGTGCTTCTTCCCCACCAAGGCTCCTGGCTCTGTTTTCAAAAGAAATCCACATCAAAAAACTTTCCCTCTGTCACAGACCCCCAGGTAAATTAGCGGTGTGTTCACCAGAAATAATTATCCATTCAGTTTTCTTCTGGATCTCCACGTAAGCAGGAGGACTGAAAAGAAAAGTGGGATGTCTGCTCTCCACTTTTGTCGGGTTGAAGACACTCATGGCTCTGTCTCATTAAGGCTGGGAGGTGTTAATGGGAGGTGTTAATATGCAAATCTGGTCCTAGCAAGGCTGAGGAGCAGGCTGTACTTGCAGTGGTGGCCGTGGAATTCCAGCCTCATTCCATGCCTACGCGTGTGCCATCTCTGGCAGGACAAATGAGGAGGCTCAGGAGGTCACGCACCCACTCCAGAGGTGCGGGAAGGGCCAAATTATCATTTTAATTACTTCTTACGCTTTCTCCTGGAGTTGTAGAAAAGTGGGGTTTGTCCTTTTCTTCCAGGCAGCTACTGCCAGGATGGGAGGGAACGGCCTCAGGCTGGGCCAGGGGAGGCTCAGGGTGGACATCAGCAGGAATATCTGCATGGAAAGGGTGCTCAGGCACTGGGAGGAGCTGCCCAGGGGGGGTTGGAGTCCCCATCCCTGGAGGTGCCCAAGGAAGGGCTGGAGGTGGCACTCAGTGCTCTGGGCTGGGGACAAGGTGGGGATCAGGCACAGCTTGGGTTCAATGGGTTTGGAGGTCTTTTCCATCCTAAAAGATTATGTGAGTCCTCTCTACTGAAGCATCCAAAATAATTTTCCACACCTGAAAACACAGTACTGTCATTTCTGCGATTGTTAAAAATAGGTTTGAAACAACCTTTAGAATAAAACTTCCAAATTCTTGTAAAATCGAGTCTGAAAAGAATATTCGGGAAGTCCCCAAACACACCCCGAAAACGACCCAGGGAGGAGGGAGCTGCGAACAGCCACTGCCTGGAGCTGGTGCTGTGTCAGCTGAGCAGTCCCAGCCCTCCTGCCCGGCCTCGAGGAGCTGCTGGGGCGGGGATGTTGGGTGGGCTCCGGTGGGTGCGGCCGGGGAGGCTCCGGCACCGCTCACCCCCCCACGAGCCCGGCTGATTCGGGACCTGGGCTGCCTGAGCACTGGTACACTTACAACAAATAAAACATTTTAATATGAGCAGTCACTGAATGTTTACTGTATCATATTGCTGGGAGCTGAATGTGTGCCAAATGCTATAACAGAAGGGAGCATATGAACTCCAGAATGATGACACTAATAAGGAAATTACAAAAGGCCCAACAAATGGCATTTGTGTTAAATCAATAATGCTCTGTTTGTTATTTTTTATTCTAATCTTTCTTCTAAAAAAAAAAAAATTATCTTTCCAAACAGTTGGCAATTCCCATTCTTGTTCTTCTTCCTGAACATAATTAAAAACATGTTGTGGCGTCTACTTAAGACATCAACTTTCCCAAGCCTGTCTTGTCCACTGCGTTTTAAACAAAGACACTTGTTTTGGCATTGTGCCCTTAATTAATCATTTGAGACTTTATTGCTGTACAAAAAATGTCTTTGTTTAATGATTCATCGCAAGCCCAATTTCTGCAGAACTTAATCAACTACAGAACCAACTTTCTAATCAGCTTAAAGTAAAAGGGAAAAAAGGCCAAGATTGCTTTCGGTGTATTGTTTTGATAAAGAAGCATTTGTTCAAGGCACACCAATATTCTGGGCTGTCCGTGGTTTAAAACTGCAGAGATCAGATTGGTCACTTAACCTGGGATTTCAGGAGAGGGAAACCTGTTCCTTATTGAAAAGCAGGATCCTTCGAGTCCTGGCCAGCACCACTGTGCAGTGCAGCAGCCTGGCACCAGGCAGCTTCTCGGGCAGAGGGACTCCAGGCTTTGAAGATAAATTTGCAATGTAAAGTTTGGTGTGATAGGAAAGCAGTAACGAACATGGCTGGATTTATGAAATGCAGAGGTTATTTTTCCACTGGTTTTGCTTTTTTTCTGCCTCTTCTTTTTTCTCTCTTTTTTTTTTTGTTTGGTTTTGTTGCTTGTTTTTTTTCTTGTATCACACAACATTCTTCCATTTAACTTTCACTTTAATTCTCATATGGCTACAACCAAACTTTTGTTCTAGCAGCAGATTTGTACAACACATGAGTTTCCCATAGGACAACACAGGAGAGTCTTAATTTTTCTGTGATTGTTTTGTTCTTCCTTTTCATTTGGAACAAAAAGATCAAAACTAAGGAGCTCAAGTCCTTAAATGACTCAGAAGAACTGTTGTGCTTTAGTGACCACAGGCAGCACCAGGAGCCACGGAGGCCCTTTGCAGGATCCATCCCTGCTCCAGCATGGATTTCCCAGCTCAAACACGCCCAGATCTGAGATGATAGCCTTTGGCTCGTCGTGCAATCCACCGTGTGCAGCTGAGGTGCAGTTACGTGACTGACATCTGACAGACACACATTTGATAGCTCAATTATTCCAGACACGGGAGCCAAAGCTCCTCTGAATTTTACTTCGAGTTGTCAGAATTGCACCAAAGTACCCCCAAGACCATCTTTTTTTTTTTCTTTCTTTCTTTCTTCGTGGGTTTTTTTTTGTTTGTTTTTTTTTAATTTAGTTTTTCAATATATTGGTAAAAATATACAATCCCCAATTCTCTAAGCAACTGCACACAGCTTGCACTGTGTCAAAACATGCCTATATTGAGTAAATATATTATTACTCTATGTTAATGTGTGTTATGTAACGGTCATCTATATTAATGTATTCTTCGTGTAAGATAATAGCATTCATTTGCTGGAGTTTGCAGCTTGTGCTGCTCTCTACACTTGGATTTTTACTGCAGAATTTCCTCTTTCAGGTCAGGCAAGAAAGTCTTTCATTTAACAGGCAATGCCCGTCTGCACTGCAGCGGGTTGTGCCAGTCCTTATTGCCCTGCTCAGATGAGGTTTTGGGTTCTGTGCTCATTGTCACATCTGTGTCCAGAAGGTTTTAAGGCATAAATAATCTGTGCAGAGTCCCTGGCACAGGCTGCCCAAGCAAGACAACAAAACAGCAGGACTCTTCTCTTTGTGATCGTCTTTTTGTGTCCAAGAGCCCCAAACCCCAGCCCGTGGCACCCACGGGAGCCCTGCTCACACCAAGGGGAGAATGGATCCTTTCTCCCAGTTGCATTGACTCTGGTGAGAGATCATTTCAGAGCTGAATGCTGATTGTTTGCCCTTGCTGATTTTGACGGTGTACGAAGTGACAGAGGGCAGGCGCAGGATCAGACTGACCTGCAGAGCGAACCCCAGCAGAGCTCCCCTTGTGCGGCGGCAGCAGGGGCGGAGCCCTGATGGAAACAAGAGATCCTTGCAGTGCCAAAGCCTCGTTCACCTTTGCAACGTTGCCTTGGGTTTTTGGCTGAGCACAACGAGCAGCCAGAGTTTATTAACACCACCCTGTGCTGGCTCCTCGCAGCAGTGGCTCGGCGTGATGGCAGCAGGTGGTGATTGTTCTCCTCCAGGGAAGGCTCTTGGAATCACTGGACACATCCTTTGGCCAGATCACCAGGGTTGCTTTTCTTTGCTACTTGGCAGCTGCAAAAACAAAGCTCAGCTGTAGAAAATAAGAGTCTCTTGTCTATTTGGCAAGGCCTGTGGAGCTGGAGTGTGTGTGTATGTGTAGGCAGGACAAAAGCAGGCTGGTGAGCAGCGTGGTCTGAACACGTTTGCCACCGATGATATCCTCAGATATTCCCAAGTGCTGAGTGCCTGGGCGAAGGGAAGGTGTGTGCCTGTACCTAACAGGGGGCTGACAATCAGGCTGTGTTCTCCACCCCAAAACAAGGCACACTGGCATCGTGCTGCAGTGGCTTTAAGCAGAGCAGCACCCTCTGGGATCACAGCAGGAGCAGAGCCCAGGAGCCCCTGGTTGGGAGTGGGGTGCTCTGGTCACTTGGCGATGCCCAGCTTTCCATCATGCATCTCAAACAATTCTGTGTGCAAAAGTCACTTTTGGTAATTGCAAGGAGAGGAACTCGGCTACAAAGAGATGGATTCTGATTTTTTTCTCCCCATAGGATGATTTAGGATTGTACAATAAGCATCCCTGCATGGCTGCTGGATAATGCATGTTATTAATTCGGGTATTTCATACACTTGGCAGTGTTTTATATTCAGAGAGCAAACATAGAAATAACAGACCCTCAGGTCTGCTCCTGCCACTTCATTTCTTCCTGAGCAGTAGAACAGCAGCTTAAGGAACTCCCAAATCAAAGGTTCCTCGTGTTGTCTCCACGATCAGCCCTTCAGCTGGTCCCTACTGGTATGGGGACAGCTAATAATTAAATCCTAATTCTTTGAAGCTAAACCAATAAGGACTAGTGATAGAATTAAAGCAGAGAGGTGCCTGACTTTTCATCCTTCTTAGAAGTTGCAGAATGGCCTACACAGGTCTCTCTTTTTGTGCCAGAATTTTTGCTTCAGCCACTTTGCCTTGCAGAAAGGGATCTACTCCTCTGTTCATCAGGTCCCAGGCAGATTCTCCACTTGACAGAAACAGCTGATAGGATCCACAGCATTAACTTGTGGAAGAAGTATTAGGGGTTGGGGACTTGCAAGTCTGGACCATTTGATTAAAATCCAGCATGTAAAGAGAGAGGAGAGTGGGAATCCTACAGGGAAAAAGTTGGGAAATTGAAGCAGGTAAGAAACAAAGGTGTTTGTCTGAGAGTGAAACTGCAGGCAGAAGAGTGACCACTTCAGCGGAGTTCATTTGGGAAACAAGGAGCTGAACTTTGGTGTCCTCCTCCAGGAGGGTTTGTGTCATTTACTCTGCATTAGCACCAGAAGATCAGTGCTGGCTGGATCCAGGAGTTTATTCAGGAGAAGCCCAAGCGCAGGGATAGCGATGTGAGACATGTCTCAAACAATAAATGGCAGCAGTGTGTGATTTGTGATGAGCTGCTGGTGGAGCTCCTCTTGCCCTCCTACAGTGGCTCAGCCCGGATTTCGGTGCCTGTGCTTTGTGCAGGCTCCCTGCTACACCCGTGGTGACGTGCACTAGGAAAGGTTGTTGCTAAGTGACATGACAACTGCAAAGTGCTTTTCAATTCCTCTTTCTGTTTGCTACTCCCACCCTCCACGCTCACCCTGCATGGAGAGTTTGCTGCTGGAACATCCCCGTCTGGCAGCGAGCGCTGCGTGACGAAGCTCCAGCTCTCATTTCTCACTGAAGTGGCACCGAAGCTTCTGCTGCTGCCTCAGTGCTTCTAGAAGTTGGAAACTTGCATTTGGCCAAAGTTTATTCCCATTTTAATTTGCTCGTGTGTAAATCTGGGTGATTCAGAGTCCAGTCTGGGAGGGGGTTGGTGGCACCTTCCCCATCCCGTGTAGCAGCTGCCCTCAGCCCTTCCGAGCTGTGTCACTCAGCCCCGCAAACACAAAACACAACCCAGGCCAAAGTTTTGGCTTTGATAAAGCTGCTCTTGCTGCTTTATCCTTCTGTGGGGAACTGCCATGGGCTGGAAAGCACCAGGCTGTGCTGTAGGGGAAGATCTCTATTTCCAAACCCTGCTGGTAGCCCAAGTCTCCATCGCTGAAGCCCTCCTCAGGTTATTTCATCTACTGGCTCCATGTAGGAAAGGAGTTTAATAATAACAAAAAAAACCCAACCAAACTTCAAACAACCAGATTCTTTGAACTTTACCTCTTAGAGCAATCTTTATGCTACTTACATCTCCGTGCCTTGAGTTTCCTTGGCCAAACCATCTCCTTTTGTTCTGTGCCAGCGCAGTGACTCTGGGGTTTGATGGGCCCTGTCAGGACCCAGCACAGCAAACCAGTGAGAGGAGAACAGGAATTGCTTTGCAGGGCTTGTGCATCTGCCTGTGCTGGGCCCTCCTCTGCTCCATACCCAGGTGAAGTCACGGCTTCTTGCCATGCAGCATTTGTGAGTGAAAGACCGGAATGATACCTGAGCTGTCTGTTCTTTACCACATTAAAAAGGTCATAAAAGGTGAGTCAGTTTAAAAATCCTACTGCTGGAGAAAGCTTTTGCACTGAAATAAATCCCAAACATGATATTTCTTTTTTCAGTTTGGGAGGAGGGGAGCTGCTAGAAAAAAATGTGAGCTCAACTATTAGCTTTCCACTTGTAAAACTTCATATATCACTAAATATATTGCCCGTAGAGGACAGAAGTTGTTAAGACGGAGAAGAGTTTTGAAGATGGATGAATGACAAAGACAAATGAAGATTTTTATTTTAGCAGAAGTTTCCAAGTGCTGTCTCTGGGTTGGGAGGGTACTGTTAATAAAGTACACTTGACATATAACTGTTCAAGTTCCTGAGAAACAGCTTTGCTTTAAAGTTCAGTGGAGGATCAAAAAGAGTGAATTCTCTGTTTTTCTCTATAAAGAAGAAAAAGAAAGCCCTGAAAAAGGATAGGTTTTTTTGGGAAACAGCATCTATGCCTTTTGTCTTTTCTTCTCTTTGTGGTCCAGAGACAGTGCGTTGACTGACTTCTTCAGAAAGGAGATCAGTGAAATTGTCAGTTGATTACTTCTCCTTGATTAGCATTTATAAGAGCCCTGTGATACATTATTTGCATTCCTATTTAGCCGTGATTTTTGTGGGGCAGCAATGATTAAACTTGTCACAGGGCCTGATTGACAGGGTCAGATCTTCACTTTCTACTCTTTTGAAATTAAAAACAAATGTGTCAGCTCCCTTCATGGGCCGCAGCGCTGTGAAGCTTGCTTGCCTTGTCATCGCAGATAGGTCAGGAATGTTTTAATTTTAGGGATGGATTCTGCTTGTCAAGCAGAGTGTGATGGCGTGTAGTTCTGGAGATGAGATGTGAAGGGTGTAAAACAAAGAATGGAAAGAACAAAGACAAAGACACTCACATTATTAGACAGATTTAATTAGTCTGAATGGATATTATGCTAGATGAAGCAGTGAGCTGTGAAATTAACCCTTGATTACGGATTGGCGGATCGTGCTCATAAAGGGAATCAAACCTTGGTGAATGGGAAAGAGGTGCTGTCCTACCCTCCCAGCCTCCATCCCCACGACCCCTTCCTGAGCCCAAGAGGGGGTGGAAAGCTTTGAAGGAAAAGTTGTTGTTGGTGGCATTTGGGAAGTTAGGGCAGCGTCTCCCTTTTTCCCGACCTCTGCGGCTGGCCTGCCCAAAGAGCTGGAAGCTGCAGGCTCCAGGGAGGGAGGGTTTTGCAGGAAGGATGGTGAGTAATGACTCCCACCCAGTGCAGCCCGTGCCCTGTGAGCAGCACAGAGCCCAGGTCCCCTCTAGAGACACATGCCCACCTCATTCCCACCTCCCTTCCCTTCCAAGCAGGTTTGATATTTCTGCTTGAAAACATATTTTTCTTGATAAGCTGTGAGTTAAGGTGAAATTACTCACCCCGAAGTGAGGGTTCAGGCATCAGAAAGGCTGGTCTGTCCCACCTCTAAAATGCCACGATGTCTCAAATGCGAGGCAGTGTGGGGGAACAGGGCAGTGACAGTCCAGAGGGTGCTGTCTTTGAGCATCCAGTGCTCCACAGAAGAGGCACTCCAGCCTTTTGTGTGCTTCTCATCAGCATTCCCAGAGCTCCGTATCAAGAACTCCTCTAATTAGCACCACTGCAACGGAGGAAAACAAATAGAAAATACAGTGTTACCCTCTTGTTAGTTCCTTGTCATTTCTTCCAAGTCGTAATGGAGTAATCAGCCTTTCTGTTAAAAGAGAGGGGGAAAAAGCCAAAGGGCGTTAGGTGCACTGATCTGCCAGTAGGTGTGAGGCCCCTGCTTCCCTCCGGCACATTTGGAAGGCTCAGTTTCAGTGCAGGTTTGCATGTCAGAGACTGTGAGATTGAAAAGGAGTGAGACATGAAAACAAGTTGGGTCAAAGACTGCCTGGAAATGGTGGCTGGTAACTTCCTGAGCAGCAGACTCACCTCTAGTGTTGAGCCTCTGTGGGTACTGTGCTGCACTGTGCCACCTCTCACACCACTTTTGTGTATCTGAGATCAAGAATTCTCATTTTTACTTAACATTTAGTAGCATTTAAGTAGTGTCTCTGCGTGGAGTGAAAAAACCCTTTGATTAAAGACCTACAGAAGATTAATGAGTCATTATATGATAGCAGAGAGTTACTACCCACAGAATAAAAGGAATTTCTGCCTGCACATCTTTTCTGCCCTGGTTTCCCCATCTCTTTTCATACCCTGAAAGAGAAGAGGCAGCATGGGAAGGTGATGAGGGAATAGGACATGACACAAATCCCATTGAGAAGCCTACTGCTGAATCTCTGTTGGTGTTAGAACAAGTCACTGTGCCAATCTCCAGATGAAAATTATTATTTAAGGACAAAAGCCTAGTACTTTTCATGAAACCTGAAGAGACAGACTAGTTCTTAGGCCGGAAAGCCTTGTCATTGAACTGGTGTTTATGTGAGCAGTCACACATTAGTGTTGCTGCTTTCGGGGGCTTTTCAGCAGAGTCTTTATTATTACAGACCTATGGAGCTGTTCCTCAGTTGCTGGGAATCAACAGAACTCTCCTGAAATTAGTGGTGCTGCATAGTTTTACATCAGCTGAGGATCTGGCTCTTCATCTCTGGCTGTTGAGAATTACTCAGCTGAACTCTTCCAGTACAGGCCAAACCTTCTGAGAAGGATCTGCTCTCCAGGCCCAACACTGAACCCTTGGTCTGTGTCTTCTCAGTCCCCACTCTGGAAGACACAGTGGGTGATAGATCAATTTAATTAAACAGTTTTAAGGTAATGGTTTGATTCAGCAGTTTCTTGCAATCTCTGCTGGGTTTCCTGTAGCAGGGCAGGTGGGCTGGTGTGGGCTCAGGGGTCTGGACAGGCTGCTGGCCTGTGCTGTTAAAAGAGAGCACAGCACGTGAAATATTGGAAACTAAATGCTAGTGAAAGGAAAATCTCTGTACCTTCTGTCTGTGCACTTACAGAAATGCAGGTGAGGTTCAGGTTTCTTTGTTTTGCCACTTGCCACAGTTGTCTCTCTGGGCACTGAGCTCTGTAGCTCACACAACCTCACCATGGCTGATTCTGTCACCCTGCTGCTCCTCCTGCTCACTCTGCAGAGAGACAGACTTCAGCTCCTGCATTCAGCTCCCATAAAAACCATCAGCAGACAAAAGGGATCCGAAGGAGAGGTTTGGACAGAGCCCTTCAGTGCAGAGACTGTAGAGTAAATGCTCCAGACAGCCCTACAGCGTTGGAGGCGCTCCTTCAGCGAGGAACAATGAGCACTCACCTATGGAATACAATGCACATTGCTGGGGATGCTCAGTTTGCCATCACCATCCTGCTGCTCCTGAGCAGAGCCGAAGCAGCAGTGCTGGGAGCACTGGCCCCCTTTCCAGGGGCATTTCTGCCTCTCTGCTGTGCCCTGAGAAGGAGGAACTCTGCTTAAACCAGGGAATTAACTGGTGTAAAATGGGAGTGAGCAGGGCAGGCTCACGCTCTTCCCCCAAATATGAGCTCAAAGTCACATTTCTGCCTCCCAAATACAGCAAATATTTCCTAATTATACACAGGGGATCCTGGCTCACCTGAGGCTCAGGTTTGCAGCCCTGTTTCTCCTCACTGCCTGGATTCACAGAGCAGGAGCAGGCGCCTGCCCCCCGCCCTCCCTTTATTTCTCCCACGGAATTGTTTCGGCGCTAGCTTGGTGTGTCAGCTTGTAAGTCTATAAAACAGTTTTCTACCAGCTGGAAATCCAACATGCTACATGAATACATAACAGTGCCTAACCAAGAAGGTTTGTAATTCAGTAATTAGCTGTAATTAATGAACACAAAGTGAAGACTCATTTACAGTTTAAATTATCACATTAGCTCCTGTCACCCTCTATGTACACAAAACAGCAGGAATTCAATTATTTTTATTCTTCAAAGCTAATTTAAAATTTAAGGAATGCCATTACATGAAATAATAGGTAGGAAATGTAATAGAAATCACTGAGAACAGTTGGCCATCCTTAGAATGGGAGGAAAAAAATGCTATCAGTGACGATTTGGAAATGTTATTTTGTCTGTGAGCAGATGAAGGATTGAAATCTACACTCTTTTCAGTGTATTTAAAAAGAAAACGAGTTTGGTGGTTGCTAAGTCTTTGTGCAGGAAGAGCATAATTGTGCATTGTGCATAATTGTAGAAGCAGTTGATACTGATAATGCTGTTGATAGTAACACGATGACAGCATGGAAATGCTCACACCATTATCTTTAATGGGGCTGAGCCGACTGCAGCAGCACCGAGCCCCTGGAATCCTCACCAATCTTACTTGGGAAACTTCAGCCTAGCAGGCCTTAAGTAATTGTCACTTTGCAATCTGCCTCCAGTTCGTGTGTGTACGCAGGGCTGTGTAAAACACTTTCATTGTGCTTTTAAACCCACCACGATGCTGCTCTCTGCAGCTGCCACTGATTATTTTTTCCCTCAAACAGTTCAATAGCAAGAGAATTCCAAACCCATCTGATGCCACATATCTGCATTCCAGCCCTTCTTTTTTTTTTTGTTCTTTATTTCTTCTTCAGTTCCCTTTTCATTTTAAATAGGCCACTGGAAGCTCGGGCGTCTAATTTTTCATAGGTGATCGACTGCTGAGTTGTGGGTTTATGTAGACAGAGGGAAGGTAGCGATAAGCCAAGAGAGAGGATTCTATTAGGGAAATGCAGCAGTAACTAATGAATCCTGCCAGTAATTGGGAAGGTGTAAGCCTCTGTAATATCCTAATGATAGTCATCCGTTGTGTGCATCCCCCAGCACGGCAGCGATCCCTCATCGGCTCCGTGATCTCAGACACTTAGCCATGCAAATCTTCCTGACAGGACTCTATGTCTTTGTCTCCCTAATTGGACAGTATAGAGTTGTTTATGGATATTGCAGACATTTAGACCTCAGTTGGAGGTTGTTCAAAAATCGTTAGCAAAGTTGCCTTAACAGCATTGTCAAATATTTATTCCCCTGTTTCAATATCTGTTTTTAACCCAGGCATGGATGGAGACAGAATTAACATTTTGAAGATAGAGCGCTCCTTCCAGGCTCTGGTTGAGGTTTTTATTAAGCCATTTTCCTACAGAAAGAGAGAACAACACCAAAAAGATCTTCCAAAAGTCCTCATTTCTTAAGGATAAAACGTGAGATTGTAGGGCAAATGTGCTGATTTTTAATACCATTTCCATGGGGAAATATTAGGAACGCTGACAAAGGCAGTTCCACTTGTAAAAATTACAGGAAGCTTATGGGGTAAAAATTCCAGTTTAGTGTAAGCCAAAATAAATGGAGAATATTCCCATTCGCTGCACCACTTCGAGTGAGTGCAGATTAAGAGCCTGGCTCAGATATATTAGAAAAACCATGGATTTTTCCTTGGTCAAGAGTTGAGGAGTTTAATTCTTGGCTCTAATCATCTCTTGGTAGTAGGTGAAAAGTAAGGTACAATAAATACATCCAATGCTGTGCTTTAGCAGAAGGGAATTGTTTTTTCTTCTAAAAACTTGATATTAGGGGGATTTCACATTTTTGTGCATAATGCATTGCTTGTGGAGGGTTTGGGGTTTTCTGAGCACAAGGCAAAGTCTTACAGGGACTTCCAGGGTCCGTGAACACAAGGAAGAAAACTGAATTTAGGAGAGCAGGCTGGGCATCAGAGGCAGAGGCTGGAGCAGCCACAAATACTGGAATTTGTGAGGAAGATCAGCTGGATCAGGCAGCTGAATTTACAATCCCTTGGTCGTGTGCCATTCTACCCAGACAGGTTGTCCCACAGATCAAGGGGATTATTTGCCTCAGTGAAAGCAATCAGATCCCTCCTTTTTGTAACTACTAAATTAATCCTACAAAGAGTTAACTCCATATGGACTTCCATTGCCATCTTGTCTCCCAAGGCTGCTTATTCTAAACCGCATATTTTTTATAAATATTAGATAGAAATATATATAAAACCAGAAAAAAATACATGCAAGAATTTGCCTAAAATAATCATTTGGCTTTTTTTTTTTTTTTTTTTGAGCCAACTCTTTACACAAATAGAGGGTGCGAAAGCTTCTGTTCATGGGAATATTTCTAGGAAGAATTTCTGAAAGTATTAATTTGCGCCTGTCTGGCAACTATCTTGAAAGCTGTTTGTAGTTTTGGAAATTATTCAGCCAGGGAGCAGTAGAAATGACACATTATATCGTTGATTAATGTAGTAAATAGCAAATTACTGAAGGGGGAATAATCAAAGCCGTAGTTGCAGCAAATACTTCCCTTATCTGATTTCTCTCGGGTTATCCCAAAGTTTCAGGTACTTCCCACAATCAGACCCAAAAGATAAAGGAAGAAATTAAAGGAAAACTATTTGTAAGACAAGGGAAGGAATAGAATTTTTTTTTTTTTGTGAAAAATTTCTGCATGTTTGTTATAATTCTTTAAGTGAGCTCCCATTTTCTCAGTTTTTAGGTCTTTTTATATGAAACTCCCTGTTCCCTTAAAGCACTACTGACACCATCTGTAAACCCATCAGCTTTTCACCCCTCTCCCTAAACTGCTGAGGAAAAGGTTGTGAACTCTGGAAAAAATTCCATTTTCTGAAGGTCAGAGAAGGCAGTGAACCACCTGGATACAGAGCTGAGTGCGTGGAATCGTGGAATTTAGGTTGGAAAAGCCCACTGACAGATTTGAGTCCAGCCATTCCCTGTCACTGCCAAGGCCAGCCGTGTCCCCAAGTGCCACACAGCCATTAAATCCCTCCAGGGATGGGGATTCCTCCCCTGCCAGAGCTGGGCAACCCTGTGGGGAAGAAATATTTCCTAAAATCCAACCTAACCCTCCCCTGGTGCAGCTTGAGGCCGTTTCCCCTTGTCCTGTCACTTGTTCCTTCCCCAGTTCCTGACCCATCCAAGCTCAGGATTTGCCATCCCTGAGCTCACTGCGGGGACAGGGGCTGTAGGAGGGTTGTCCCAGCTCTTGGGTATCCCTTTTTCTGAAGTGAATCCCTGTTTCCCACAGCTTTTGATGGAGCCCTGGCTGCAGGGAACATCCCAGTCTCATCCCAGTTAGCACAACTCAGCCTCTGAGGTTTCCACCAGGTTTCCACCAGGCTATAGAAACCCCTGGTCCAAGGTGGGCCAGCAGGATCAGGATCAGACTCTCTTCCTGTGGAAGCCATCCTAAAGCAAACAGGCTCTGGATGTGCTTGCTAGAACCTTCTTCTCCCGAAAATGAATGTATTGGCATTTAGGGGTTTTTTATGGACACACACTCACGTATATATATTTAAAATCCCAGCTTTACAAACTTATGTTGGTGCAGCAGCCTGTGACACTGAATACAAGCTGCTGTGCAAAGCAATTGCCAAATGTTTACATAAACACATAAATAAGACAAATAAATTCATTTTCATTATTCATATTTTCTGCTCTTTCTTCTCCTTTTTATTTACGCCTTAGACAATGGCTCCTGTAAATATTCTGATTAAAAAAACACCTGCAGTGGACAGAAAGATGATCAAAAAGCCCTGATAGGGAGCAATTCATGTTTCTTCCTTACAATCACTAACGAATCTTAACTTGAACCATGTTATGTTCCCATGTGAGTGATAAGCAATGATTTATTATGAAGTGTCAGGAAATCAGAATGCCATACAGTGAGACATGAGCTAGTGGAAAATGTGTTCCCTGTTTCCCAGCCTCATTACTCAAAGATGCAGTGTCCCTTTCTCCAAGTCTAATTTACCTGGCTTTCCAAGGCACTCTGAGAGCAAAGGAAACGGCTCCAGGAGGGAAATACCAGATCCAGGCTGTGCCTTCACCTTCCAGCACCGCTAAACACCTCGGAGTGACCATGGGAAAGGGCCTGGAAATGCAGAGCTCTCGCTGCATCAAACATTTCCCTCCCTAAGGATGCTCCCCCCAAAAGCAATCGCTCAGGATTACAGCATCCTTTGCCTCATCAGTGCTGTCAGCGCCTGAAGAGGAAATAAACCAGGCGGCGCGCAGGAGACAAACGGATAAGTTTTCTTTATGCGTTAGAGTTTCTTCTACTCTCTAATGATTCCCTTCTCCCCGTGATCCTAATTCAAGGAACTGGCATGTGATATATTTTGTAGACAAATCAGCAGCAGAAGAGCATGTGCAGCTCTGGCACCACGGAGCCCGTGATTTACTCGCAGCTCGCGCCCGTTCGGGTTTTAAGGTGGGAATTTGTGTTTTAAGAGCTTCTTCACAAAGAAAGGAGAAAGCAGCAGATCCCACACTAATTCACATGAGCAGCCTCCACTCCTACCCGCTAATGCTCTCTGCAAAAAGGAACCCAAACAGGCAGAGTCTTAAAAATGAAACATTTTTCTGGATGTCTCTTTAAAGGCGCCAATCCCGAAAGCACTTGGGCTCAGCCAGATGAGGAGGGAAAAGGTGCATTTCCCTAGGGAAAGGCAGGGGGTGAGCAGCAGAGACACGGGAGCGGGAACCTTCCCAAGGAGGTTTGGCTTGGATGGCCTGGGCACATCACGGAGCCATCAGAGGCACTGACACCTGAAATGATGAGCATTGTTTTGTTGGAAAGGCAAAGCTCTTACCCATTTAAAAAATAATCGTATTCTGCAAAAGCGTGGATTAATCACAGCAGATTGGTTAAGAAGCTACCAACAGCAGCATTTTCTGTTTCAAAACATGATCCCATTCTACTGTGATAAAATAGCAGAGAAGACCAACAAGTTAAACTGAACAGAATAAACTTAAGAACAAATTTATGTCCTGCAAATTCTTTCACATGAAAAAAAAATCTCGTATCTAGGCATGTTACAACTAATTCAGTCTGTCTTAAGGCAATGGTAGTTGTTGATTTTCCTTGCAGAAAATGTGGAAATCATCAGAAGAAAATTAACCAGAACCCATCCTTGTCTGAAAGGCTAAGAGACTCACAAATTTCAAAAATCTTTTTTTTTTTCTATAGAAATGCTTTATAGAGAATCTTTGTGAAGTACAAACCAGAGAGTGGTTGTCTCCCAGCACTGACAATGTCTGCTGTTCCAGACGAGACGGTGTGTGATGTACCATCCTGAAATATTGTCAGCAAGCCTGCAAATATGAAGGCATTTCATAGCAAGGCAGGGATGAAAGGAAAGAGCTTTGGGTTTGCTTTTTTGTTTTGCTTTGTTTCTCAGTCCTAATAAAATCTACCAGTGCACTCTTAACTTCTCCCCTCCCGTTTTGTTCTGAGGAGAAAGGGAACATCATTCTCCTGTGAAAGTGTTCAGGAGAGAGGGAGGAGGTACAAATTCCCTCCTGGAGGCGTTTGCTGTAGCCAGGACGAGGTTTGTGTGATATTTAAGCAGCTCAAAGTGCAGAGACAGATCAGCATCTCCCCACTCTCAAGTGGCCTTTGCTGCCTTGCAGTGAATCAAGACATTTTAGTGTCGTAGCTCAGAGGTGGGAAAAACCCCACCCTCAGCAGCTTCTGGTTTGGTGATTTAGAAATTCTCTTCAGGGTTTAAAAAATGCGGGGTTTGATCTCAGGGGGAATTACACCCCAAGGAAAACAGGGAGGCACCTGTGGATTATGCAACAGTTGAGTGAACACTTGCAGATAACGATTCAGCCTCTTTAAGCACCCACATGAATTAAGTGACCCCCGAGTTCCTCCCGACCTCCATCCCCTAAACCTGGGCCTGGAGCACACAGCCAGTGTCCAGATGGTTGGGCCATAATTGCTTTGTCTTATCTGCTGTAAATTCACGTTTTGCAAGGTGTGTTCCAAAAGCTGTTTCTCAGCTGGGATCTTCACAGGTGGCACTTTAAAATGTAGCGAGCACCCAGTCCTGCAGAACCTGCTTGTCACAGAAAATGACACAGTTTGCATGTGACCTGTAATGACAGTTGCTAGTTGAAAAGAAACCAGAAATTCAGCTTTATCTTCCACACTTTGGTTGCAGCTGCCATCAACTAAATCTCTCTCCAAGGGCAGATGGTGCCCTGTACAATGAACAATTTAATCTTTAGGAAACTTTGCCAAAAAATCCACTTTTTTTTCCCCCCTCCAAGAATAGGCTGTCAATAACATGTGCTCCCAAATACATTGTGATCTGATGGCTATACTTTATTTATAGGAAGAAATAACAGTTAAATGTTCCCTGTAATTTTTTTTTTCTCTTTCCAAGTCGGTGATTCTCCCAGACACCTCTGTACTGGGCTTTGTGTGCAGAAGCAACTGGGGGAACCAGGGACCTGTCACACCTCTGTGCCCTGTGTCACTGAGCACGTGTGTGTCCTGTGTCACCTCGAGGCCCACGTTGGGCTCAGGGGTGAAATCCTGGCCTCTCTCAGCACAAGTGGCACAAATCCCCCTCTTTCCAGCAGCCCAGGGTTCCACAGGGTCTCTCTGGTGCCACGGGGATCTGCAGCCCCAGTTTTTGTCTGACTCATCCATGAGCTTCTCTGGGCCACCTGTGCCAGCACCTCCCCACGCTCACAGGGAAGAATATTTTCCCAATATCCAATCTAAACCTCCTCTCTGTCAGTTTGAAGCCATTCCCCCTTGTCCTGTCACTCCAGGCCTTTGGAAACTGTCTCTCCCCATCTTTCTCTTTGGTTCCCTTCAGCACTGAGCTCCTTGACCCTCCTGCACCACTGCTGCCTCAGATCCCTGCGAAGCTCTGGATTGCCCAAACTATTAGGAAAAAAAGCATCATCCCAGGCAAGGAGGTCTCTAAATTCGTCCACCTGGGTGTTCCAGCAGTTAATTCTGTGCTCAGGCAGACACACCTCAGGCACAGCTGAGTTAAAGCCCACATTTCCTTTGTCTTGCCCCACACTCTCTCAAGCTCAGATCAGAAATGTTTTCCACACTTCCCTCTCCGTGTGGCTGATGGCTGAGGGTGAATGTTCACAGACTGGTGCCTTCTGCAAGGACACGAGCTGACCTTGGTGGGCTGTGGGACCCTTCACTGTGCAGGACATGAGGGATTTTCCCTGCTGGCATCACATGGAGCTTCTGCCTGCCTTTGGGTGGGTGCTGCACCCTGAGCAAGGTGAGAACTGAAAGAATTAATTTTCACGAGGGTTGTTCTTGCTTCTCCCAAAATGTTTTCCCATCCTATTAGAGCGTGTTTGCTGAAACAAATGTGTTCTGTTTATTTATTTAATGTGCTGTTAAATGACCTTCTGGAAAGCTATTCCTGCCACGAGGCTTTAAAATGGATGGGCAGGCAGAACTCCAGGGAGTATGCTCCTCCCAATCAGGATGAATCATTCCAGTAGTTACTGTTTAGATTAATATAATTTCAGTTATAATTATGGGTAACGAGAAGGCGTTTAGAGTCTGTAACATTGTAATTCATGGTGAGAGGAGTCCTAAATGAAATAAAATATATCCAGATTTGCTGTTTCCCCCTTTCTATGTACTGTGCACGTGGCAGGGTTCTTTAAGGAACAGATTTTGTGCTGCTGCAAAAATCTTGCAAAAGTAGGTCAAAAATGACATCGAGAGATAACATGTTTGGTAACCAGAAAGGGCCTGTCTGTGTCTTTCTCTGTGGCCTTTAAAGAGTCCTGCAATTTATTGTGATAGGTACAGCTGCAGCCTGGAGAAGTTTTGATCCATAGACTCCCATGGACTACAGTGGGTGGATCACAGAGGAATACTGTCATTTTTGTTATCCCATTGCATAAATAGGAGCTGGTAAAATGATATTAGCAGATATGGAAACACAGGGAAGGCATTATAAATACATGAAGCTGCCTGGCTCTGGAGTTCCATCCCACCTCAGACCATGCCACTGAAGAGGTGGCAGAACCCAAAAATCAAACGGTGACAGCAATCCTCAAGTAAAGGACTTCAGATACTGGAAGGACCTCACAGCACCTTGCAGGATCTGAAGGAGCCTACAAGGAAACTGGAAGGGACTTCTCAGCAGGAACTGGAGTGACAGGACAAGGGGGAATGGCTTCAGACTGAAAGGGAGGAAATTTGGGTGAAATACCAGGAAGAAATCCCTCCCTGTGAGGGTGGGGAGGCCCTGGCACAGGTTCCTAGGGAAGCTGTGGCTGCCCCTGGATCCCTGGAAGTGTCCAAGGCCAGGTTGGATGGGGCTTGGAGCACCCTGGGATAGTGGAAAGTGTGAGTGGAATGAGATGAGCTTCAATCCAAACCATTCTGGGATTCCATGACTGTAAAACCATCCCATGAGCAGGCAACCCCCTGGGAGGCCACATCACTCTGTTAGTGTGGCTTTTGGCCGTGGAGAAAAGGGAAAAGGAGACCCTGGAGAGAGCAGAGGAGCGCTGGGGTGTGGGAGGCGAGCTGGGCACTGCTGTGTGAGCTGGAGCCCAGCTCAGCCGGCCCCTGGGAGCTCTGTGGGCCGTGCCCAGCCCAGCAGTGCCGGTGTCAGCGCCGGGGCCTGGCGTGCCACGAGCTGCTGACACACGCTCGACAGTTGGGCTGCAGACGTGTTTGAGAGCTCCCATTTCAGAGGTTTCACAGCTGTGTTTTTCTGGCAATGCTCGAATGAGGAGAGGGAAGCTGTGCCATGGACAAGGAGTGGGAAGGCGGCTGTTAGGAGGAAGGCTGAGTCCTGACACATCCGCGTTAAAATAGAGCCGACTTTTTACATCTGTTGATGGCTCGATAATTAGTGTTAAATAAAAGCAAAGCTTCAGTATCTGCAGCCGATATTTCACATATGCTGTACAAGACATCAGTATAATGAACACCCTCAGCCACGTTTTCAGAACATGATTTAAATGATGGAGTTTTCTTTATGGCACAGGGTGAGCTACATTTCAGCAAATGCCCAGGGAGCCCCGGACTCTGCCCATCAAGAGCTGTTGGAATGTGCGGGCTGCTCTCCCCTCACTGCAGGTGACAAGCTCTCCACAAACTCCCTGAATCTCTTACAGACTTGATAATGAAATACATAAACTATGACCTTTATTGATCAGGGCTCACACTAATTAATTTCCCAAAGTCCTGTCCCAGCCTGCAGTGGTATCAATAAAAAAACAAAACCCACAAGGATGGAGACTTAATGTTGGCCAAAAGACCTTAGGGGTGAAGTACTTATCCCATGGAAATCAATGCCAAGTCCCAATTGATTTTACTTGTGCACAGATGTTACCATTAGTCAAGTACATGGACACTGAGCCTCAAAAGTTTATTCGTTGCCAGAAGAGTTTCTCGTGGACCTTGTCCCTGACCAGTGTGCCTCTGAAGTGTCTGCCCAGGGCTGACAGCATCCTCAGGGTTGTTCTGTGCCAGGGAAGTGACCCCCCTTGTGCCAGGGAAGTGACCAGGAGTATTGCTATGCTGATTAAAAAGTCTCAGGGCCTTCCTCACAATGACACAAGAAGAAAAGGAGGCAGGAGTTTGGCTTTTCATTTTTCCAGCCCAAGCCTTTATAAATATTTCCCACTGGCAGGGAACCAGCGCTCTGCAACAACTTCAGGACTCCTTCCTAGATTGAGCACTTTCAGTGACACTAATTCTGCTTAATGATCCTAATGAGGTTCTGGAGGCAGAGTTGACCTGGTGAAGAGTCACCACTCCTGCTCTCAGGGGGGTCACCACTGTCCCTCATCACAGCCCAAGGTGTCTGTGTCCCACATCCATGAGGAAGGCGATGCTGCAGGGCTTGGTATGATCCAAGGCAGGACTCAGCTGGGATGTCACAGGTATTTTTCCATCCTGGAAACCACTGCTTGGAAAGGTAAAGCCCAGTGCCTGTGCCATCCCCACAGTCTCACTTGGATCATTTGCAGAGGTGATTCCACAGTGAGAGTTTGGCCACAGCGTTGCTGTGTGTCAGCTCTAGGCCCTACGACTGCAATGCTGCTGGATTTCCTTAGGATTTGAACAGGGTGTAAACTGGCACAGCTGTGCCCTTTTGCAGTGAAAAATAATAGCTCTGCAAAGTGTGAACTGCTCTGGAGCGTTACCTCTGAAACCTAAAGGCAGCATCTTAAAGTGTCAACATGGATTGCTTTTAATATCTTTTAAGTGGGAATAACAATCCAAGGTATTCACCATAATTTCAAACTGACTTCGATGCATCCTCAGTTGCCAAGAGTCTCTACATTCAGCTGCCAAAACCTCTTCTTCCCTTCCAACAGTTTCTCCACAGCAGGTCTGGGTTGCCAATGCAAAACTCAGCATCGCTGTGAAAACTGAAAAGGTGAAGATATTGTAAACCAAACCAAATGATGAACTAACTAGCATGAAGTCAATGGACTTTTTTGTTTTCATATGGATTTTTTTGAAAAGCTGAGTTTATTTTACTTTAAATAAAGCTGCTACTGAATTTCCAGTTGATTTAGCCAGAACACAGAGAACATACTGCAGGATTTGAGTTGTGTTTGCTGAAATACCCATGGCCTTGAACAGATAATATATTTTTCAGTAACATATTTCTCTTTGCCCACTGCAGCCCTTTTTTTCCTCTGTGCTCTCTCCAGATTGACTTTCACTCTACTTACTGCCTGCCTCATTTCTCACCCTATTTTTCCAGTTGTTTTTTTTCTACTGCTTTCCTCAGTATCTTTCTCCCAGGTTATAAGCAAAGCAGAACTCAACTTCGGGCTGAACTTTTAAACCCACATCTTGAAATTAAATAAAACAAGCCCCTTCTGTCTCTGTGTAGCAGTAACTTCACAACTTGAGTCACTTAGCACTTTTAGCAGCTGCAGGATGGAAAAAGTCCATTGGAAGATGGCTTTTGATGCTGGGGAGGTGCCACAACAAGCAGGAATAACACAGCAGTGGTGGGGAAATTAAACACCGTGTGGGTACCGAGATGTCCAACTCTCCATGAGGACTTTAGAGCATGTTCTTGGCTGGCTGTAGGAAGGAGCTCCAAGTTTAAGGAACATGAGGGAAAAGCAGAGTAAGGGGCTCAGTGACCAGGCACAGCCTCAGCACCAGCTGGAGTTTGCCCACTGATCCCCGCGTGGTTGTGGAACCAGGATTCCATCCACGCTTGTGTGTCCCTGCTTGTTGTGAGCCTGTGGGTGCACAAACTAGAGCAGAGCTCATTTCCAGACATTTCTGTGGCTGGCAGTGCCCGGTCGATGGTGTGGGCTGTGATCACACCGTGTAACAGTGGCTGTGTTGTTGTTGTTGTGCTTGCAGGACGAATGCCTTAGTCCAGCTCTCCAGCCCAGCTCCGCGCCGGCCCCGCTCGGCACCGCGGCCCTGACATTGAACTCCCAGCAACCCGGACCGAGGAGGCTGCCAAAAAACTCCTGCTATTCTTCTTCATCCTCACTAACAATTTGGTAATGAAGTATTGATTTCCACTCCCCTGCTTATGGACGATATTAGATTTTCATTGATAAACTGCACTGGGGCTGTCTGGTCTCCACTGTCCCTTTTTGCTGTCACTAAAACAAAGTGCCACTGAAGTAAGATAATGACTGAGAACATTGATGTACTTATTTCGTCAATTTGTAACACTTGACAGGAAAAAAAAATTCTTCATAGTTTAATGTCCAAGTGTGCTACACAAGATGCAGTCACATTGGAAGCTTTACTTTTCATGGTAATGTCCATTTCCTATTTATAACCCCTTTGGGATAGTTTGTCTAAAGGAAATGTTTCTATTCTGTGCAGCTATTACTGTTGCACCTGGGTTGCCCAATCCAGTCATTGCACTAGGGATCAATACATCACAGTAAGTACAAGAATTATTAAGTTAAAACAGATTCTGAGCCAAAAAACCTCTGAACAATGTTAATCTTCTGTGCAAGTTGTTCAAATAGTTATGCTTAACCATGTTGCTGCCAAAGATTTGTTTGAAATGGATTATTTTCAGTTTGTTTTATTCCTCAGATATATATATATATTTAAATCTCCATTACGGTTTATGACGAGACATATGGGATGGAGGGATTTTTAAACAAAAGTACTATTGTTAGATTATTGAACATTATATAAATATAGATATATCTATATATAAATATCACTATATAAATATCTATATATAGATATAAAAGAATAAAAGTAGAATTCCTTTCTCAGGTGAGTGTAAATCTGAGGCTCTCTTGTCAACAGAGTGACTTTGGATTTGTGCCACCAAAAATGGGATCAGAATCTGGTGTCCGAGCTCTGTCCGGCCCGGCGAGCACTGCTGGCCGTGCCTTCAAACCCACCCTGACCTGGGAGAAGGGGGCTACAAAAATGGCAATTTCAAATTTGTGCTTGTAACTTTTTTCATTAAAACTTCGAGGTCCCAATTTTAATTTGTGGAATATTCACGTTAATAATGAGATCTAATTAAGACATCCATTAAAAGCCCGTTAAAGTTAATTTAACGTAAAAATTCCAATAGAACTGTATTAGATTTTCTCCATTAAATTAACGTTATGGATTTTTAACGGATGTCTTAATTATACATTATTATTAACGGGAATACTGTATTACACAGATTAAAATCGTGTCCCAAGTCAACTCCCAGAATCTTCCAGGATATGCCAATGTCACGAGTCCCACTTTTCCTAGTGCACTGCCTGGAAATCCAGGCGCAGCCCTGTTTACTCTCACTCAGAGAAAGCAACCTCCAGTAGACAAATCCATCTCTGCATTTAACAATGAACTTCCCCTATTCTCCAAGGGAAAATAAGTCTGGATCAAGTTGTAAATCGCTATTCCTTGGCAAATGAAATATTCAAAGTATGCGAGGCGCAAGTGGAGAGGAGGCTCTTTCTCAAATCAGAAAGGGCTTTGGGGTGTCTTTTCCTGTTGTTTTGTTTGCGATGTTCAAGGATATAATTGAGGTGCAGCAGTCACAAAATCAGACTAAATATGTTCCCTGCGTTCCCTGTGGCCTGTGCAGAAGGGCCTGTTTTGGCACTGCTTGGGAAATTTTGACATGATCCCTAAACTCAACATGGAGGAGAAAAAAAGGCCCTTCTTATTTACCTCCTAGGGAAAGTGTTGCCCTTATGCCACATATAATAGCAAATTGCTTTTTTTATGGCATGCATAACCTAGATGGGAAAAAATATGGCGCTTGAGGGAAGGAGGGAAAAAGTAAATGAAGTTCCAGGAATGTCATTCTGAAGTAATGAGGCATGGACAGAAAATATACCCCTCACATCATCGGATTGAGATGGCAGTCGAAATAGCTTCATTGAAGTGTCAGCACTCATCCATCAATCAATCATCCACAAGGAAAAATAGCGACAGTACAACGGGGCGGCTTTTATGGGATTTACTCATGGGCATAGGGAATAGCAGCTCAAATGTAGTTCTGACATGAAAAGCAAGGTGCTGATATTATTTTTTATGATGGGAGGATCATAAAGTGAATTGAGAACAGTGAGGTCTGTCTTTGCTTAACCTATTCAACTGGAAATGAACGGAGCTCAACTGGAAACGAGCAGAGCCTTCAGATGGGTTAAGATTGAAGCCTGCACCGTGCTGAGCACCGGCCATTGACAACAAAATTCTATTAAAGCAAAATCAATGCATTAGCATCGAGCTCCTCAGAAGCTGTTAAATTGCACAGCCCAGGCCGGAGTTATGAGGTGAAGTTGCACAAGGTGGGGCCCACGGCGCCGACCCAAAGGCCACGAGCGCTGCGGAAAATCGCCCCGGGAAGAAACTGCGCGTGTAGCTCCTTTCCCCGAGCTTTTGGGTGCAGGGAAAAAATATTGGGCTGCTTGCAGCACCTGGCAGGTGAAGCTCCCAGCCCTGATGCTGTCACAGCTGGGAGTTTGGCTGGTTCTCAATAGGATTCTCCATGCGGGGGGTTTGCACATGTGGCAAGGCCGAGCTGTAGGAATTCCCACACAGGGAGCTCTCAGGAGCCTCTTCCCACAGAAAGGAGGCCTGGAGCCCCCGGCCAGCCCACAGCACCCAGAGCTGGGGCTATTTGGGGCACCAGCTGCTCAATTTTGGCAGAAAAGAGGCTTTGCTGGTGCCCTGTGAGCTCAGGGTGAGCACAGGATACACGGCCCCACCTGGGACCCCGGAGCTGCAAAGGTTTTGGGAGGTTTTGGGAAGGCCAAACCCCCTGAGGGAGGTCAGGTTTTGCTCAGGGGGCTTTGCTGTGTGGGAACAGCCACTTTGTTTAAAAATCTGGCCACAAACCTGTATCACACGGTGCTAAAGTTGATCATTTTGCCTGCATCGCTGTCCTCGGGGAACGTTTTAGGTACACATTTGAATTAAGTGATTTTTATTTTTTTTTTTACAATATGATATAAAAAAAAGAAAATGTACGTCTCTCCTCTCTTTTCCCTGTATGAAACTGGATGAGTTGATAGTTTTTCTGTCATATAAATCAGGTAACACAGAAAATCATTGCATCTTTTCTTTGTCGTCGCTACTCAATATCTATCGTTCTGACTTTTATTCTTATTGGAGATCATCAAAACATTAATTAAAAGCCTGGTGATCAAACAGCCGAATATTTATGATTCACGTCCTTGCTTATTAACAAGTGGCATATTGATACACCACATATCCAAGCTGTTTATGCTCTTGCACTGAAATAAAGCAGGAAGAATTGTTACCCTTACACACTGCTTTGAAAGATTTATTCAGAAACCAGAGCTCCCTTCCCACCACCATCCATGTCAAAATAAGCCATATTACCTGAAAAAAAAAATGTTCTGTTTTAAAACAGGGAGATGTAATTAGCATCCCTTTGGGGCCTAATATATAAGGATTTCAGTGGATCAGTCTCAGGTGTTTTTTCCAGGCTCTTAAGCTGAGAGGGAGAAGGACACTTAACTTTAAAAATGGCTGTCATTAGTACAATAATAATTGTTGGGTTAAAAAAAAGTCTTTGAGAATCTGCTAACAAACCTGCCCAGTAATTACTTGTCAATGCAAGTTATCATGGGTTTTATTACCTACTTGTAAAAGTATTTACAAGACTGACCTCCCTAGCTTTTTTAGAGATCAGGGAGGATATAAAAAGTAATTTTAAAAATCAATAATTATATATTAGCACGACAGGGGGTGAAGCCTTCCAAGCCAGCTTTACAGGCTATTGAGTCAACTCTCATGCATTCAAATGGCAAGGACTGTTTCCCTAATTTTTGGCCTCTTTTTCTTTCCTTAATCATGTTTTGATAAAGTGCCATATTTATTGATTACTTCATACCCACAGTTCAGCTCCTAAACCAGAAGGGGATATTCCCACTGGGAAGCACCCGTGTAGGATTTGCATGGAAAACGAGCTGCCCTGGGTGAGCAGGAAGCAGAGGAATACTGGAGTTTGGGGCGGGAGCTGCGAGGGGACACTGGCTCTGTGCTGGCTCCCCGCAGCCTGATCCGGCCACATCCCACACGCTCAGGGTCATGCTGTGGGTGTTACCTCAGAATCAAACCTGTTTAGAACACAAGGGAATGAGGAAGGCAGCCTGATTTTTGGCAGATATTGAAGAGGTGGCTTTGGCTGGGCTGTCCCCTCTCCATATTCCATGGTCACTCCGGGCTGCAGCGAGCGCTCGGCGCGGCGCAGGGGGATCTCCATCACGCAGGGCTTTTGTCCTCACCAACAGATATACGATGCAATTTATATTTAAAATTCTCTCTATAAAGACAGTATTGATCACAGATTCCAGATCAATATGTTGCAATTACAGCAGGCTTTAAAGGCCATCTGTCCCCCAGCAGGAGCACCGATGGAGCCACCTCGATAGATTGTGAGCAAGTGCTACTGGTATGTGCCCATCTTCTCCCAGCACGGCCTGGCATGTCATTTCTGCTCCTAGGCAGCTGAGGTTAGGAGCTATGGAGCTGTAATTCCTGGATATTGACCCCCCAAGAGCCCCCAGACCAGCTTCTCATTGGGTTTCACAGCAAGGTCAGCGACACCGTGGTTTTCCTCACCTGGATTTCCCGCTCCCCATCACAATTTATCCCACAGGTCACAACTTTCCTTGTCCTCAGTCGGAAATGGTCAGCAAGAGGTTCTTGAATTCCACTAGAAGTGAGAACATTGCCATAACTGTGCTGAAGAGTTTGAGTTTCTCATTGGTGGGTGCAAACGGAGCCTTTTTTATGTCACGGAATCATTTAGGTTGGGAAAGATCTTCAAGATCGTCGAGCCCAACCTTTGACTTTTTGTGTCAGGTTGGACCATAGCAAGTGTAATATTTTTAAACATAACAAAATAATAAAGTACATGCATCTAAAGGCAGATTTCAATTCACATTTCATCAATGAGGTCTTGATTTGTCAGCACCTGAACTCGAGATCAGCCTGTTGGTTGATGGCCCTGGGTGAGCCACTGGGTTGTTATTCCAGAAGGAAATGATTCCTTGGTTTTCTCTTTTTTTCTTCATTATTTCCTGCAGTGGAAATCACACAGAATTAAGATTTTTTTATTCTCCATTTGTTTTCTGAAGGAAAGTAAAAGAATAAAATAATAAAAATAAGGGGTTTGCAGTGGTACTGGAAGCTGACTCACCTTTGCACCCCACACGTGCTGTGCCACGTCCCCGCTGATCTTCCCTGCAACCACCTCCTTCCATTTCAGCCCAATGTCTGAAAAACAGAAGCCAGATTCCAGTGTAAATCCAGAGCCACTCTTTCAAACCCAGCAGATTTACCCTCTGTCTACCCAGCTCCAAACACCATCCTCGTGGTCCCAACCTCAGATTCCAAACGTGTTTGGGCAGTTTTGAAAACAACTTCAGCAAACGTCAGTCCCTAGCTCTGGGCAAATTAAATCTCCTGCACTTCAGAAGGTTTTTAGTTATGTCAGGGAGGTGATTGCAAAACTTTGATATCGATGTGACTATGCTTGTAAAAGTCCTGATGTAACACCAGTTGTATCACTATAAAGCACTTTATACTGGTACAGCTCCTTTTGCTCTGCTGGACCACTTTTATACTGGTGCAAGCACTTTTATCCCAGGATCCTTCAGTCTAGAGGTGTCTTTTTTGCTTTGATTGTTCCAGAAGAGATGTGAAGAGTAGATGAAGTTTCAGACAACACTTGTTTCTTGTACCAAAATGTCTGCACAATATTTTCTTGGAGAGTATTTTTAAAAGTGAACTTGCTGTACCACTGGACTTAACTGCAGAGTAATAAACTTCCAGTTCATCATCCCTCTCAGCTCATGAAATGTCTTTAGGCCTTTGTAAAAAGCCCTGTTTGAGACAACAGATTAAACACTAATCCTGGTGGATCGTACAGCTCCAGTTCACACCATCGAGCTGAGCAAACTTTTCTTTCCTTTCCTTTTTTTGATCTAAGTAAAGGCAACAAATTCTTTCATTAGAATCCTTAGATGAGATAGCGGGGGGGANAAATGTCTTTAGGCCTTTGTAAAAAGCCCTGTTTGAGACAACAGATTAAACACTAATCCTGGTGGATCGTACAGCTCCACTTCAGTTCACACCATCGAGCTGAGCAAACTTTTCTTTCCTTTCCTTTTTTTGATCTAAGTAAAGGCAACAAATTCTTTCATTAGAATCCTTAGATGAGATAGCGGGGGGGAAAAGACCAGTATTTCACAAAGAAAATGAAAATAGCATCTTGCAAAAATGCAGCTACATTAATGACAGGGAACACTTTCCCCATCCCCACACGGCATCCCACATCCTCACAAATGCGTCGAATGTGGGAGATTTCTGGGGGCAATATTTTCACTTAGAAACTGGTCCAGGTAACATTTAAGAATGGCATATCTGTGTGCATCCAGGAGGATGTGAGGTGCACCCAGACATTTCCCATCAGACACGGGCACACTCGTGTGTGTGTTTGTGCATCCCTTCAGGAGCAGGCAGCGGCTCCGTGGCTGAGGCAGCAGCTGGGCTCTGCTGGCAGCAGGAACCTGCAGGATGTGCAGGGCAGGATCGTGGCTTTACCCCGCAGCAGACGCTGGAATGTGCAATACAGGTTGCAAAAGCTGACAAGCTCAACAGTTCTCATTTGGCTCAGGGTACTTCTCTGTCCTACGTCTCTGGTACAACGTGCCCTTTTGTCCTGTGCTCAGGCACCTCTTCTTAATCCTTTGTTGGTCTTTTACTCCGTGTGTTTGTTTTGGGTTTTATCATCTGGAACATGTCAGCACCAATCAGGAGGGACCCAGCCCCATTTCAGTCATGGAGCACAGTTGGCCACACTGGTAAATTCGGAGGGTTTGCTCTGCCCTGGCGCTGGTGGTTCATCGCACGTTTGCTGTTGGCAGCATCTTCAGGTTACATCTGTGACCCGCGGTGTTAGGATTCTGTTTTGAAAACAATAAGAAAAATAAAGAATTGAAAGCTCATTTCTCTTTAAAAAACAAATGTATATACTCCAAATGGCAAAAAGGCAAGATTAAACCCATTTTTTATATTAACAACGCAAACGGGACTCCCTCGCGAGGGGCCTGGCGGTGACTTTCCCTGGCGAATGTCTCGGTGCTCCTGCACTCATTTTGTAACCAGTGCATGCTGTATAGAACATATTGCCTGTAACTTAGAGAGGAGGGGGCCAAGCTGCTCTTCCTCGGGCACTGCAGCTTGTTTGGATGAAAAGTTGCGCCTTTGATGCATTTTTATACTGTACATATTTGTATATATTAACTATATTGCCATGCTATGAACACAGATTTTGTTATATTTGCTTGTTTCGGTTTCCTACAAAAAAAGAAAAAAATTGGTCCATAACGGGGGATATTATTTTTCTTTTTCATAGAAAATACTCTTGTAATTTTTGTTTGTTTGGTTTTTTTTCTTGGTCATCATCTTTTAATGGCTCATAAAGGAATTAGAGAGGAGTTTTTGGAGGAACTCGGAGAAGCAAGTCTGTGTTTGCATGAGACCTGCCCAATTGCTGGCTAGAAAGGGGGGCGGGGGGAAGAGGGGAAATCTAAGTCAAGTTTTGCTTTTAAAGCATGCTTAGTCCCATGGGAAACTCATACATGTACAATTATTCTCTTTGTATTTTATCTAATAGTGCCTGAATTATTTTTTTTTAATGTCTTCTTGGAGGAACAATTCATAATTGTCAAAATTTGAAACATTAGCTTAATTTTGTTTTCATGACCTCTCATTTCTTCTCCTTATTTATTTTGTTGCTGTTTATAATGGGCCCCAAGGCCATCTCTGACATTGCAGTGTTCTTCTCCCACATTAAGGATGTTTTTAAAATTACCGAGATTATTGAGCCAACAGGCTGCTTTAATCAAAACCATGTTTCACTTGGTTTGGGTGATTATGAATGGTCCTCGCATGGAGAAAGCCCCTTCTGCTGGGAGGACCATACCATCTAGCGGCCCCAGAGCTTCATCACACGCAGGCATCTTCCCAATAGTCACTTTCTCAAAGCCTGCCTGGCAATTTGGCTTCCAATTATTTGCTTATTATAACTAACTTAAACTAAACAAATTGATAATGTTAATGGCTTTTTTTTTTCCTCCCTCTTTGGTTGATTGCTAAATAAATTCGTATAATTTATACTAGAGGAGATTATTGCTTATATTGTTTTGGGTTCCCCCAAACCAATTATTAACAATCAGGACTATGTATCTCATTAAATTTAAATCAGGTCAAACCTATTTATCTAAGGCCTTTTCTGATTTACAGGAAGATGACTGTATTCCAGAGCATTTAAGATGTATTTCTGTGTATGATTTTGTAGCATTGAAATCTATTAACGGTGATTTTTTTGTTCTGTATTTTCACCATGGTAAATACATTGTGAAAAAAAAAAAATCCCTCAACTTTCCCATAGAAAACATTACTTTTTATGCCCAGGGATTTTTTTTTTTAATAAAATCACTGCAGTTTTAGAACTGTAATTAAAGCCCTGAATAATAGATCACACATCTTTATCTGTTGTGTTTAAAAAGGGAAAAAAAAATAGCCCAAACTGTTCACATAATCCTGAATGCCTCATTTCCATAAAAAAGGTTTCTATACATATATTATTTACATTTTTAAACATGGTAATTCTTCCCTTTGTGGCATAAAATGTCTCTTTTCCACTGCAGCTACTGGAAAGCGACTGCTCACATCAGAAATGTTATCATAATTTGCATCAGGAAACCCAACTGCAGACATTAAGGACTTGGGTGTGTTCAATTATGATTTTGCTGGAGGCTGTCCCTCATTTTAATGCTGCACTCATTGAACTACCTTTCTGAAATCTAGCTGATATGGCTCACCACAGACATGCTTCACAACATCATTAGCTTTGCAAATGGCTTCATTTCAGTCAATGCAGACTTCAGTTTTTTGGCCAATTGTAAAATGGAAATTTGAAAAGGGAAAAAAAAAGAAAAAAAAAAAAACAGATGCACTTAAAACATGAAAAGAATTATTTATATGATAAAAATATATTTAGATTTTCAAAGCACAAGACTGAACAGAAGTGCTCTTTTTATGCTTTCTGAAGATGTTACTGTTAAAAGTCTTTCTACATCAGGCTTAATAAATCTGTAATGACATTTGATGGATTGATTTTTGTGTGGGTTTTTCTTTCCTTTCGTTCTTTTCTTTTTTCTTTTTTTTTTTTTTTTTTTTTGCCTTTCTTTCTCTGCAGAGAAAGAAAAAGACTGACCTGGAGAGGCTGTGGGAGTAAAAAAACCACAGGAATGTGCCTGTTTCAGTAAAACTCACGCAGGATTTCTCACTGTCTCCTTTCCCTTCAATAATAATCACTTAAAGTAAGAGAAAGAGGGGGGGAAAAGCAACACCATCACCCTGTATTGGTTTCTCCTGATTTTTCCCTCTCCCTGCTCAGGCTCTGGGGTTATTTATGGGGTGGGGGACACACCCATCCCAGCCTTGCTGAACACACCCCACGGTGCCTTGGATCCTGCAGCATCGACCTCTTCGCTTTTTTTTTTAAGTGATTTTTTTTTTTTTAAAGGAATATATTGCACACATTTCAAGAAACCCCTCTAGGGTAAAATAAAAAATATATATAGATGGCTAAAATAACAAATGAATCATAAAACTTCGAGATGGAAAAGGACTATTAGATCATCCAATTTATCTTGCTGTCTGCCAATACAGGTTTGCTCCCCGCAGACCGTCCCCCTGGGCTTTGTCTCGCCTCTCTGACTTAGCTCCAGCTCAGGGTCCTCTGCCCCTTCCCTGGGAAGGGTCGGTGATGCCTCGGGAATGTGTCACAGGGACGGGGCCAAAGCCTGGCTGCAGGGAGGCTCACCTGCAGCGGGCTGACCCCAAACTCGTCGGTGCCCCCCAAAGCTGCAATTCGCTGGGCTGGGAGGGGGGGTCACCTCCAGCCCCTGCCCGTGGCCCCCCTGGGCTGTGGGGCCGGGATTGGGATCCCCAGGGATCCCCAGAGATTCCAGAGAACCCCCATGGATCCCCAGGGATGCCCAGAGAATCCCCGTGGATCCCCAGGGAGCCACGTCCCCGCCGTGCCAGAGCCCTGCTGACCCCCAGCACAGCATTCCCAAATCCTGGAGACACCAAAGCGGCCGGAGGCAGCCCCCAGCAGCCTGGAGAGACGGCTCTAATTTATTCCAAGGGTTTGAACTCGCTTGTCTCCCTTTTTTTTGTTTTTTTAATTATTGGTGATGCACTCCAGCAGGAGAACAAACAAACAAACAAATGAAATCAACCCTTCAGCTTCTCAGATGGATGTTTTGGCTACAGGGCAACTTTGAAAGCTGGTTCAGTTGTTTTTTGCTTTCATTTTTTTCGCTTCTCCTTAAAACTGTCTTGATTTAATAAAAGTTAAATGTTTTCATAGGAAAATCAGGCTGGGTGGTTTGTGATTCTTTTATGTACAACACGAATATTACATTATTCAACAATTCAGGAATACATTTAATTCTGCCTACCTTTGCTGAGTGTTTTCCAGTTTAAATGGCTGGTCTGCCAGAGGGGGCCGGGCGCTCAGGAGGGACCATCGGCTCCAGGAGGGCAGCGGGGTCACGGCACGAGGGCTGCAGGGGGACAGCAGAGAGGAGAGCCTGGGGACACAGCACAGGGGGATGGTGGGACACCTTCCTGAGACCCACGGAATGGGGAGGAGAGAGAACAGAGAGGGGATCCCATCAATCCATAGAAATACCTGCAAGGAGTGCCAGGAGGATGACTCCAGACTCTTCCCAGTGCTGCCCAGGGACAGGACAAGGAACAATGAACATAAACTAAGCATTTCCACCTCAACATGAGGGAGAACTTCTTTCCATGAGGGTGGCAGAGCCCTGGCACAGCTCCAGGGAGGCCGTGGATGTCCCTCTCTGGAGACATCCCAAACCCACCTGGCTGTGTTCCTGTGTCACTGATCCTCCCAGTCCCAGCCATTCCATGAGCCACGGTTTGCTCTGCAATTTCTGAGCACAGAAGTGCCACTGGAGCTGGTGGCCCTGCACTCACAGCCCCGGGCCCTGCCCCTGTCCCCTGTCCCCTCTCTGGGGGAGGCTGTCCCTGGCCCAGGACATCTCCAGGTGGGGCCTGGCCGAGCTCTCCTGGGTGCTCCTGAGCCAGGCTGGGACACACACCCGGCACAGGGGCTGTGCCACTCTGGGCAGCTCCTTAGGAGGATTTATGCCTGGGAAGGTGAATGTTTAGAGGCACAAACCCCTGAGCATCTGTTCCCAGCTCACAGTGACTCCTCAGCCTGCTCACAGGCAGTTCTGGAGCAAACCAAGCTGTTCACTGGGCTCCAGACCTCAGGCTGCCCTCAGGGAAAGAGCAGGAACAAACATCACAAAAAACCAATCCAAAATCCAGCATTAAACATCAGGCTGCATCCAATTGCTCCCTGTTACTGGGAAGATCTTTGTTCAGGGGAGGAGTCGAGTCCTGAGGATGATGATGAGGAGGATTCTCCTGGGATGCAGCACACACAGAGCTCACCCCCCCTCCATCCACAAACCCAGGGCTCTGTCCCAGCAGGGAGAAACAGCCAAACAGAAACATCCCAAATTTCATCTGCAGGCACACGAGGCCTGAGCAGGGCCCTGCCTGCTCGTGTCTCCTGGTTCTGGTGACCAGCAGCACAGCTGGCACCACAACCGAGTATGAGAAGGGATGTGCTCCTGTGGGATTCCATCCATATGGGATGAAAAGCTCTCAGGGGATCCCCAGGGCCCCGGTACCTTAACACCCGCCCTGTGCCCCAGAGCAGTTCTTCACCAAGCTGTGCTTGGGGCAAACACCCCTCAAATCCTGCCTTTATTTTTTCTCAGCACTCCAGACCAGTCTCATGGAGCAAGGTCCAGACCTTGCAATTCTGTAAAATTTAGGGCTTTGGCAGGGCTTTCTCCAGTCCGAGTGGTAACCTGAGCTACGGCCTCTGACACCTCCTCTGGCTGTCCCACAAAACACACCTGAGGCCCTGAAATATGAAATGTGGTGCCTGTCTGGAGGCCTTGGGCCCCCTGCATGTCCTGCAGTGACAGAGCAGGGTGCACCACTGGGGTCGGACATTTCGGGTGTCACTGCACCGAGGAAATGTTAAATTACATAGCAGGCAGATTTCCCAGAGAAATACACCTTAAATGCATTTATTTTTTCAGAAATGGATGCCAGCTTTCACTAATACTCAACTTTAATCTGTAATGAGGCAGAACAGTTCCTCGGTTACCAGTCCTGGTCCTCCACCAAGAAGTCCTTTTTGCTCTCCAACTATCACTATTTCTATTTTTAAAGCGTTCACAACCAAATTCACCTGGCTTTCTGAGTGTGCAGGTCAGTGGTGTGGGGCAGCTCAGGTGGGATTAGGGTGTCCTGAGACTGGGCTCTATAAATCCAGTGCCAAAAATCAATAATAAATTTAAAAAAAAAAAAAATAAAAGTCCAGATCCAAAACCAAATCCAAAGCATTTCATGCACCATTATATTCAACATTCCCCTTTAACTGACATAAGCTGAACAGCGTCACAAACGTTCAAGAATTTTGTTTGCTTGTTTTTCCAAACTAATAAAATCCCAACAGCTCTGGATAAACTCATCCAGAACATATTGAGGTTAAATGAACAAAAGGAGAAGCCCCTGAGCTCAGGCAAACAGTAATAATGCCTGGTTGGAGAAGGGGGAAATCACATTTTTATACGAAAAGTCCATCTGTAAGCAATTGTGCTAATGCTTTAAAGATGATCAGCTCAGGCTTTTGGAGTCAAACAGGAAAACAACCCAAAATCTTATCAGGAAAGAGATTTTTCAACCTGAAAACAGATTCTGTCAAAATGCCACAGGCCCAGATTTAGGTTTTGCCAAAAGAGACTTTAACAAGACCCAGTTTGAGGAGAAATGCTGAGTTCAATTACCTTTGAACCTCACGTAACAGCTGGAGGGAGACCAGAAATCCAACCCCAAACACGACACTGAGGGGAACCTAAAGGAAAGTGAAATTAAAAAGTGCCAAGTCTCATCCTCAGCCCCTCTGTGAACCCATGGAGTGAACCCAACACGGGGCAGGTGTTCCACTGAAGGTGGAAAAACCCCAAAAACTGAGCCTGGAAGTGTTCCCTGGACAATCCAGAGCATCAGCTGAGAGCAGGAGCCCATCCCTGGGGTAGGAAATATCCTGGCCTGCTCTGGAAAGCTGGGAAGTTTCTGGAGGTTTTGCTGGGAGGGAGCTGGAAAGAAACAGAAGGCAAAAAAATTCAAATTTGGTGAAAATGCATTTCAGCATTAATTACCATTTCACTCAGTTCTGATCTTCTCTTTTCCCAAACTATTTATGCTCAACTTTGACATTAAAATTTCATTGGGTTTCCTCAGATCTACTTTATTTAGCAACGTTTAATTAGACTTTTGAGAGCTTACATATATATATATTAAAAATTCAGAACTACCCTAAACTGAAATAATATTTCATGACAAAATGTGATTTTTTAAAATTTTTTTTTTACTTTAAGTGCAAGCTATTTCCTGATTTTCCAGAATTATCATTAATCTGAGCAGCCTGTGGTTTCCTTGGCTCACATGGATAACTCAGGCTCTGCTCGTTCACTATTTCCCACTTGTTCCACTGAAGGGATGAAATCACAGAAAAGTTCCTTGCAAGTAATTATTCAACAAGACAAAAAATCAGTAATTAGGTCATGACTTTCAGAGAGGATTAATGAAAACATTTTATATGTGCAAAATGAGTTTTAAATGCCGGCGTGCTCCACAATTATTTATTCGCCTGAATTTGCTCATGCGAAGGTTCTGTCCGTGGCGATGAGTCCCACGTTGGAACCACATCCCCCCGGCCGCTGGGAGCCCTCCAGCAGTCCCAAATAATGTTTGCCAGCAGCTAAACTGCTCTGAATGTGCTCGGTGGCCACGCATTTCAGGAAACATTGATGGGGAGAGAGGGAAAATCAGAGATAACCTTCGTGGATGGACGGATTTGCTCCGGTCCATCTCCCTGCCCGTGCAGCTTTGCCCGGTGATGCCGCGATTCCCGAATATTGAACAGGTCACCGCCTGTCTGCGGCGGGGGCTGCTCCGTGATTATCGGCCACTTTTCTGTTATTTCGGATAAATTTGGGAATTTACACTGACCTGGTCCTCGGGACGCGCCGCGGCTCCGGCTCCGCTGCTTGGCCAACACCGCCACCTAACGCTGGGCAGCTCCCGGGAATGCCGAGCGCCGGGAATGCTGCTCCATCCAGAGCCCTTCCCTGGCACCGGGAATGGCACTGCCAGAGCCCTTCCCTGGCACCGGGAATGCTGCTCCATGCAGAGCCCTTCCCTGGCACCGGGAATGCTGCTCCATCCAGAGCCCTTCCCTGGCGCCGGGAATGCTGCTCCACGCAGAGCCCCGGCACCGGGAATGCTGCTCCATGCAGAGCCCCGGCACCGGGAATGCTGCTCCATCCAGAGCCCTTCCCCGGCACCGGGAATGCTGCTCCATCCAGCGCCCCGGCACCGGGAATGCTGCTCCATCCAGAGCCCTTCCCTGCCACCGGGAATGGCGCTGCCAGAGCCCTTCCCTAGCACCGGGAATGCTGCTCCATCCAGAGCCCTTCCCTGACCCCGGGAACGCTGCCCCATCCAGAGCCCTTCCCCGCCCCTGACCCACCCTGTGCCCCCCGGAGCGATGGGATTCTCTCGGGATGCAGCGCAGGGAACCTTTCCCCACCTCCCGGCGGGTCAGGGACACTTGAGAGGTGTTAAAAGCACCCAGGTGAGCTCCTGGAGGCTGCGGGAGGGAGTTCTGCCTGCTGGGAAAAGGTAGAAACGCAGGGGAAGCAAAGGGGGAAAACTTCTGGAAGGGAATATTGTTTCCAAAATCCGGATTTCCCGTCCTGCAGAAAGGTCCGGGGTGGATTGGGGTGCTTTGGTTTCATACACACACACACGGGAGGAGGATAAAAAGCTGCTGTGGCTGCCTGAGCAGCCCAGGTCAGAACTGATCACACAGCGAGGGATGGGCACGGAGGGCACCACACTTTTCCCTTTGGAGCTTTGAGGAAGGAGAGCCTGGGGCAGGAGGAGAAGCCTTAAACCAGAGCATTTTGTGTTTTGCAATGCTCATCCCAGCAGCCTCCTCCCCGGAATTCTGCTCCAACTGCTCCCCTAACTCCTGATTTTTGCAGCATTTCACATCTGACCCAATCCTGGATGCTGTGTCCATCAACAAAGAACTCCAAACTAAATAAAACTTATCACACAACTGACCCTCGTTCCAGATAACACATGTCAAAATGGGCATTCTTGCACTTAGCATCTGATTACTCAATCTGCATAATCACACGTGGTAATCATGCTACAGCATGTTTGGAACTGCTAGATCTCATTTTCCCCAGTAATCCTGGATCATATGAGTATCTTCAGTAGGAACTACTACTTTAGATGTTATGAATTAATATTAAGATGAAATTGAATTAAATGTACTGATTTTAATGTCATGAATGCACTCATAACTATTTTTTTCCCCTGAGAACCATCTGCAATTTAGAGACTTGCTAATCCTAATTAAATGCACTTTTCTCAAGTGTGTGCAAATGAACAGAGAAATCTGCTCGGGAAAGCACTTGCATATTTTCCTCTTTCACTAAGGGGGAGAAGAAACTGTTTTGTGGTTTAATATTAGCTCTTCCTCCTAAGTGAGAATGAGTCGCCTCTTCGCAATTTCAGGACACAGAGCAGTCAGAGATGGATCCAAAGGGTCATTTGCCAAAGACAGAGGAGGAAGAGCCCCCAAACAAGTGTTGGTGATGCTGCTCTGAACACTCACAGCAGAGCTCAGCTGTGCCTTCCATCACTTTGGACAGTGCTTGAAATCCCAGCGTTCTGTTTGGAGGCAGCAAGCAGAGCCTGGCACTCACAGGGTACCAAGCACACGGAATATTCTGTCCTGGTTCTTACCTGCAGCACCTTCTCCTCAGGCAGCAGCGGGAGCTGCTCCTCGCTTTGAGTTTTAGTCACCTGCAGAGCTCACCAACGCTACACAGGCACCACCACCTCAGGCCCTGGCAGGAACAGGTCTGTGTGGCTGATCTGCAACCAAGCACAGGGACCCTGAGCCTGGCGACAGGCACCAAGGCCGGCCAGGGCTCAGAGGAGACGGCTGCAGGGACCCTGAGCCTGGGGACAGGCACCAAGGCCGGCCAGGGCTCAGAGGAGACGGCTGCAGAGCTCACACCAATCCTGCTGTCCCCCCAGCCAGCCCCTCACAGGAGCTCACCCTGACCCAGCCCCTGTGACCGACACCACCAGTGGCACCCCGAGCCCCCATCTGGGCACCGCAGGCACTGTCAGGACTCACCACTTCACTTCCACATCATTTTGGCAGTCAGCTCCCACATTTGGAAGGTTTCACCCTCCCCAGCACTGCTTTTATTTAAATCAAGAAGCTGGCCCAGCCTAATCCTACAAACCAGCCCAGCCCAGCCCGGACATCCACGCGAGGCTGTGCTCCCTCGTCAGTGCTCCCTCATTAGTGATCCCTCGTTAGTGCCCTTAAATGGGGCTGGTTCATACTGGGACTTCCATCAGGTGAATTCCCTTTCTCCCAAGGATGAGCTGCCTTGGACAAGTCTCCCCCCAGACGCCTTCCAAGCTCCTAATTTCAGTTTTGAGATGGGGTCAGAGGTGCTGGTGAGGTCTGACACCTCAGGAGAGTGCCAAGAAAACAACAGACCTAGAAAATTTTGCAGAACGAATTTGTTTCAAAAAGTTAACAATAATTTAATACAAATTACGAAGTCTGACAATAAAAATACAATTCATGCCCCCCTCAATGTTACCACCACAAAAAATGCATTTAATAACTCAATTTCCTTTCTTGAAGGAGAATAACTGCTAGAGAAGAAAGCAAAAGTTTCCTCCTTATTTTAAGACAGATTTTCTGGGGAGTGACTCAGTATTTTCATGTAACTGAACATGAATTTGGATTTGTTATTGGCAGCTTCTCCCTCTCCCCCAGCAACGTGAGGATGGTGAAAGGTCAAGTGAACATGAAATTCCAGGCAACTCCTTTTAAGCCTTAAAAGCAAGACACAGAAACCAGTTTTGCAAAACACCAAGTCTATATTTACATCCACATGTAATAATATACTCAACTAAAGTGAAATACATCATAAATTAAATGAGTAATGTGTGCCTGCTGCTTGCCGACTTCCGGTTCCAACAATTAAAATAGAACAAAATGGAATGAAATAAATACATTAAAAAAAAAAAGGAAAAAAATCAACAATTTGTACCTCTATATATGCACTGTTATTTCCAAAGGAACATACAAAACCAGTAGTATCCCAATAGTTAATACTGATGGGCAAAGTGTGTTCTGGAGCACAGGGTGGTGCTGCCATGGAATGGAGTCTTCAGGTCCATTTTTCCATTCCAACCCCAAAAAAAGCCTTGAGGGACACTGTACCAGCATGAAGGGAGATTAAAAACAAACAAGCCTTAGGTCTGTTTGCTGCAACACGTTAAAAAGCAGCCCTGGCCCGAGCGGCCCAGGCGGGGCCGTGACAGGGAGAGATCACACACAAAAATAGACTAACCCTTTTCCAAGTGAATTCGTCTTCAAAAAATAGGCTATAAAAGTGCAACACTAGGAAAACAAAAATCTAGATTATGTACATATGGCTCAGCTTATGAACAGGAAAACAGGTCAATAGTGTACAATTTCCTGATACACAGCACTTCATTCCATTGCCAGTTTACAGAGACATTAAAAACCAGTCCCATTTACAGGAACCAAGACAACTGGAACATCTCAAGTTGCATAATGAAAAAACAAGAGTTTCTAGGTTTTGCTATTTTACATTTGCTGTGGGAGGGAAGAGAGCAAAATGAACAGTGCAAAATATTTAATTTTTTTTTTGTTTTGTTTTACTAAAATATATGGAAGTCAAAGCCAGGTACAGAAGGAATTAACTCTTAACTACAACTTCATGAGAAGAAACGAGGAAGGCAAGTCAAAATATGCAACAGTTCTGCTTTGCTGGCTGGTAACTGGCCATCTTCCCTTTACAAAAATTACACTGCATGTGCATCAGAAAAAACGCCTGTTGTCTTCACAAAAAAATAAAAGGAGATATTCTCCCATTTACAGGTTATTTCTCACTCATTTTAAACACCCAGTAGATGCTAAAACTTGACATCAAGAAGCTTCCAAGCACAGCAAGTAGGCTCCACCACAGCCACATCCCTTTTGAAGTCTGGAGATCCCAAATTCGTATTTCAAGTCTGTTGTTTGAGACTTTACAGCTTTGGACAAAGGTGCAAAGGAGTTTTTTTCTCTACATGTGACTGTGTGGAGCTTAGTACAGAACCAAACATCTGAACCATCGAGATTATTATTGTTTCTCAAGCAAGTCCCAGGGATTTTCTGTTTGGATGGTGGCAGAGGTGTTTTTAAGAGGCTTCTCTGAAGAACAGCAACCAATGCCAAGAGAAGAATCCAACCATATTTCAGGAAATCCAAATGTCAAGTATTGCCTCATGCTTGCATTTAAAACCATGCTGGAAACAGCCCCAGAGAACCAGAGCCCTCCAGCACGTCCTGGTCCTCGCCCAGCCAGGGCAGATCAGCACAAAGTCAGCACCGTTGCTTTAATGTTCACAACATCTCTAAACCGGACAGTTTCAGACAGTTTATTTGGAACTCAGTTTAAAAAACTAACATAGTTCAACAGGAAAAAAACCAACAGATGAGAAACTTTCACTTTTATGAAAAAAGAGCATTAAGCCAACAGGATTTCAACTTCACTATTTACAGTTTACCTGAGGTGCAACGATATATATTCTTTCCAAGAGAAACTCTTCAGCAGCGCTCAAGTATGTAAAAATAGAACTCCTACCTAATATTTGGTCAATTAATTCTAATGAAAAATACTCAAAAGTCAAGGTCAAGATATATGTTCTCCACACACCTTCATAACCCAATTGTTTAGACTACTTTGTATGGCTATTTGGTACAAAATGTTAAAAGAACCAATATTATAAAACTGTAGTGTTTCTATATACAGTACAATCACAGCTTAGTTCAGTAGCTTTCACCGTTTTGTCTTCCTCAGGGGATGAACTGCAGGTGTAACGCCATGGAATATGCACTTGTGTCCTCAGACCTGGGGGAAAGAAAGAGGAAAAAATATTAAGTTTGTTGAGGTGTACAGCTATAAAATACTACAGCACAGTTCCTGTTGTAAGGAGTGTCTTTGTAACAAAGGGAATTCCTTCCACAGCCTTGCTAAAGAATTGGTATTGCTGTGTAAGTCTGGATCTTCTATTTGCCAAATAAAAGCTGGCAATCAAATGTACTTTGGAAGATGTTCAGCCCCAAAAAGAATTTCAGGCATGAAATCAAGTTAACGGCACAACCAGGCACAGCTATGCTTAGCAGGGGGACAGTAAGAGCAGTAAGATTAGAAGAATACCAAGAAATAAAAGTGTTTTAAAAGCTGTCAACTCAATGTCAGACAGCTCTGCTCCCAAAACCTTTCCATAAAATCGTGTGTGCTGCTACAGCATTGCAGACATACTCCTTAAATTTGCATAAGGGAAATTATCTGTAGCTCTGGGTTAGAAAAAGGCAAACAGATCTCTTTATTTCCAGCCCTACAGAGCACTTCTGTCCTGAGCAGTGAGGGATGCTGCAAACACAAGGCGGGGTGTTCAGGTCTCAGATACAGCTGCAGCACCGAGGAGATGAACCCACAGCACCAGGGTAAAGCTTTCACTCAAGCTCCTTCCCTAGGAGGGCACACCCTCCCCTCCCTCAAACAGAGGAAAAACTTTCTGGAATCACCTCTGGAGTCACAAAGAGCAACTGCCCAGGAGCTGTCAGGAAACCCTGAGCTCCCTCTGAACGCATCCGCCGCAGAGCTGTGGTTTGAGGCAGCCCTGAGTGCTCAGCAGTGGCAGAGTGAGCAGAGTCTGCACCTTCACAGGGCCCAACCAACACAGCCTCCCCCAGCAGCCACCAGCTGTGGCTCAGGCACTTCCTCTCACTTCTAAATCCCCACACCTCGCTCCTCCACCCGCAGGGACCGACTGAAATTTGACTTTCTGTCTTCACTTTGACCTTCTGACTTTCCCTCAACACTTCCCACTGGAATTGGAACTCATTAATGTATTTATCTCGCATCATCCTCCCATTTCTCTTCAAAAAGGAGCATCTCTGTACCTATCAAACAAACCATCACCACTGCTCAAAACAATCAGTGCTGCTACCCCAGCACTTGGTTGTAAGGAGGAGGGAATTTTTATCTTTTCAGGCTCAGACTTTCACAGCCTCTCCTCACGCTGCGCAGGAACCTTTGATGCCAGGAGCACCTCATGCAACATTTAAGCAACAATTAGTTCAGAAGGTTTGTTTACCCTTGAGTGATTCAGTTCTTCTTGTCACTGGGTCTGAAGGGTGTGTTCCCCACGAAGGGCTCGTAACTCCTCTTCTGCAGCAGATTGCTGGGTAAGTGTTGGTATGACACTGATCTCTTTCCTGGAAAAAAAGTCATTTAAGGGAGTTAGAATTATTTCCTGCTACTCTCAGGTCTGCGTCAGCATCCAGAATCCAAAATACCTTGACTAATCATCTCACAATCAGGCCTCAAAAAACTATAGATATTCCTAGTCCTAGAAGAACATTATATGAAATTCAGGATCCAGAATAAATACAAGGAGAATGAAAAGACAATTTAAAACTTTGCGCCAAGTTTTATCCATGTGATGTCCAGCTCCAAATTTTGCTCATTTTATTGCAAGAAAGAAACGTCTTTGCTTAACTCATCCCACAGCAGAGGCCTCACCTAAGGAGGTGTAAGTGCTGCACCCTTAATGCCTAATTCAGCTCCTGCATTTGTTTGAAAACTGAATTTTTCAATGAGTATTTGAGAGGGAAACTGGGGATACTTCACTGTTGCCATCATGGATTACATGGAACTCGTGATACTTTAAAGAGTGTTAATGCACATTTACTTGCAGACCTTTGTTAACCAATTTTCAGTCTAGTATACAGGCAGTTTCGTGTTTATCTGAGACCATTAATTCAGATTTATATATGTGAAATCAATGCCTGTTCCATATTAAGCCTTACTAGCTTAGGCAAGCAGTCAAAAACACTTCATAAAATTAAGGCAAAAAGTCCAGAATCATTACTCCCCCAGGAGCCAAAAAGCCCAACTGCCATCCATATTCCATGAAAGCTTTCAATGCAGCATTGAAAAAACCTCGAGAGCTTTAATTAAATTAAAATGGCACCGCTAAATTAATATTTCAACAGAATCCACGGAGCCATTGGAGTGTGTCACGAGCAATTGTCTTTAATTTGCAGCCTCTGCCAAATCAATCAGCCAACAGGTTATCCTTTATAACATGTTGCCATTGCAAAGGCAACTAATTTGAGAATAACACAAAGTGAGTGGTTTCAGAATGTTTCTGTCTCTTCAGGGCAACACGGGATGGCAAAGCTTACAAGCAATAAGGGAAGGCATCATGCTTTAATCAAGTTTGCCAAGTGGAACATATTCTCCTGACAACTTGATCCAGCATTTAACATGCGACAGAACATGTTCGGGGCACCTCAAGAATGTTGCCACAAGGCACACGGGCCCTTAGAAAAAGGTTTTGACATCGTGGTTTAGAGTATCAGCAGGGCTCGAGAGGCAGAGAGCAGAGAGCTGCAGGTCTGCACCTGCAGATGGTATCACACAGCACGGCTCGGAGCACTGCAAGTCTAGAGAAACTGCTGTGTTTCAGCTTTTTAACGAAAAATAAAAAGCATTTCAAGAAACTTTTATCTTCAGTCTCCACCCACAATAAAATTCTAACACTGTTACCAGTTGCTTGGCTGTTACCCTGTACTCTCTCAATGATTATCAGGGTTCGGGGTGGGTACTTCAAGGCAAATTGGTTAAAAATTAGGAGAGTAACCTTACAAACCTACATCTTCTTGCCCAGGGCTTTAACTGAAGTTGCTGAGAACACCCAATAGAGGGGGGCTTGTTTCACAAGTCTTTCCAATGGAGGTAACAGCCATAAAAAGTTGCTTTTCTCGCCCTGAGCCAGCACTGGGTAATGAACAATGAAATCCTCATTTCCATGACAACAATGCTGTCAAATTATCTGCAGCCACAGCTCTGAGAGCTCTAAATAACAAAAAACAGTGCAAAGTTCTTGACTGCAGGGCAGTGTCTCCAGGCTTGCACCAAAGAAGAGGAAGCAAAGCCCAGCACGGAGATTTCTCTGGCACAGGTGGAGCTTCCAAAAGAAGAACCAGGTGGATTCCAGTGAAGTCATTCTTTAAAAATAGAGCTGCATCAGCTGCTCCTTCAGCAGCAGCCCCGGCCCACACTGCTGACAGCATTTCCCTGTCCCTCCACACACTCACTGACCCCTCCCTGCAGTTCATCCTCTCACATCACCAGGAACCCAAGGGCAGCAGCAGCATTTGTGCTCCTGGGCACCCCTGTGCAGAAGCCAGTGCCCACTGTGCATTTCTCACAGCAATTCAGAGCACACAGACAAAGCCCTGCATGGAACCAGGAACTAACTCCACTTCCCCACCTCTCCAGTGACTCAGCTGTGGTGCTTTTCCTTCTCCACTCCCTGCCCAGCCTGGACACAGAACTGTGTCACTTTCCCTCACCTTTCCCTAGAACCCACCGGGCAAGCCTGCATATTTATATATAAATGTGATACATTTTTGAAGCCCACAACCTTAAAACAAGCAAACAAAAACCAGAACGGAGTGAGCAAATAGATTTCTTTTTGCCTCATAAATGTGGAGTCAGTATTTGCAGTTGGCTCTGACCTAAGGGAACACACCCCTGCCTGTTACCATCCCAGACTTACTTCAGAAGAGCAACTTTACTGCTTCCAGAGAATGGGAGCATTCAGAGTTCAGGAACTTCACAGACTTTAAGACTACACAGCCCACACGGGCTATTCACTTTTACAATGGGATCTTCGTTTCAAAATTCAAAGTCCTGTATTTGTAGCTAAGTCCATGCTGACCTCAGCTTAAATATCACCTTCTACAGTCAAACAACTGCTTAAATATCACCCAGCACCTTTTAATCTTGCTCTCCTGCTAAGTTTTGAGAATGTTGACCAAGGATAAAACACAAAAAGTATGCATTTTGTGGAAGTACCAGAGTTCTCCCAATACATCACAAATCATTTATCTCTGCTAGGCCCAGAAGTTTCCACAGAGCATTGCTACACCATAATTAGAATAGCAGAAATCTGTTGTCTTGATTTAACAAAGTATTCTCTTCCTACTAAAAGTTAAACATTTAAAAAAAACCCCACTGAAGAGCAGAAGTCTAAGACTTAAATCAGTTTTATGATCTGCAATACATCCTTTTCTGCTCTTGAAGGGAACAATTGTCCACGACAGCTTTTTTTTATGTAAGAAGTTTTATTAATATTCCAGATGTCCAAGACTTCTGGCATATTAAGCAGAAAGGCTCATTCCATATCCTGGATTAGTCAACATGTCTGGAGTGCTCTGATGAGCAAACAATACATGTTTGCTATCAGAGACCCATGGCAGAACGGAGGAGGAAACTCGAGGAACTCCAGATCCCTCTTTAAAATTCAGACCTTCCATGCCTAATTCCCCAAGCCAGGAGTTTGCTGAACCTGGATTTTCAATATGAAATCCAAGCACTGACTGGACTTGGTGAAATGCTGTATTTTCAGTGTTTCAAGGTGGGCACACACTTATTTCCATCCCCTTCACCTCCCTGTGCAGCGGTGTAGATTTGAGGAGGAAGGAGGGACTGTACCTTCTCCTGTCGAGCTGGTTACTTGGCCATTGCCAGATCCACAAGAACCATACAGTGATCCAGAGCTGTATGGCTCATAAGGTTTGAGAGCAGTCAATACATTGGGAGGATCAACATCATCTGCAGTGAGGAGCCCTTGTTTGGCTGGCAGAGCAGAGGGTGCGGGTTTGGTGCGAGGATATTCCTGAGGTAGCAGATTTGCATATCTGTTTGCAACACGAAATCTGCTCATTTCGTATCTCCTGTAATTAGCCATTGGAGAGTCCAGGTGCTCCACAGCTACCAGAGTGGGTTTCATCCGTTTGGAAGAGGTTTCTCCATAGTCCAGAGCTGCATTGCTCCCAGATTTACTACAGAGATAGTCTCTCCCTCGGTGGCAAGCCCAGCCAGGGTCATTGAGGTGAGACTCCAGAACCCCATTCATGCTGCTGCTGATCAGACCAGACTGAGTCACTGGGGCACCCAGAGCTTTGATTTTAGATTCAGATCTTTTTACTCTGTCCAGTACTGGAGAGATACTGGAACTGGAGTGCACTTCTTGCTGAGGTTGTCTGTAGTTATTTGCCTGAGCTCCAATATTACTTTGCTGTTTGTGAAACTTGAGGTTACTCGGGGCTGTGCTGCTCGACTCGCTCACTGAGAAGAGAAGGGCTTTGTTCTGTGGAGGGGCACATTGCTTGGCTTTCCCTGTTTGCAAGGGTTTATGCTGTGGATTTGGGGAAGCCTTGTTTTTATTGGAATGGAGAGGCAGAGGAGGCACATCCTTGCCCAGCAGGGCCGGGGGGCAGCCCGTGCGCCGGGCCTTGGCCACGGCCTTGCTCCTGTAGCCGTTCTTGTTAACAGTGTCAGGGTTGTACTTGTGCATCAGCCTCTGGTGCATCATGAGGACCTCGGGGTAAAGTGTCCTGTAGGTACAGAAGGGGCAGGTGCTGGGGGCCAGCAGGCCTCTGCTTGCAACCACTGAACATTCCTGGGAAGTCTTACTGGATAAGTCCAAGGGCTGCTCGTGACAGTCCACGACAGGTCTGCGTTTGTAGTTCTCCGTGCGTTCCTGCACATCATTCACACTTTTGCCACCAATAAAAGCACAGATATACTGGACATCATCTTCCTCTGATGCCACAGAAGCCTTTCTCTCTCTTTTAGGCTGAGCTTCCTTTGTTTCCTTCTCAGCCTTTAGTTTCTCCGGGTAAGGAGCGGGCACGCTCTCAGGTATTTGATTCAAATTGCTACAAACAGAACCTTTGTTCAATTCCCTGGAATTGTTCTTTACTTTTAAAAAGACTGTGCTGCCTATTGCATTGCTCAAGGACAGAACTTCCTTTTGCTGCTTGGCAGGTGGGCAGCTCTCAGCATCTTTGGCACCATCAAAAAGCCTCTTCAAATTTTTGGTTTCTGGAGCAGCATCAGCAGCCAGCGACAGCACCGTCTCCTGACCCCGCAGGGAACCTTTGCTGTCACCCTTCCCATCAGCTGCGTTGTCACCGTGCCTGTCCTTGTGGTGTCTCTCTAAATGATACCTCAGGGACGTTTTCTGGGCTGCTGCATACTCACAGAATTCACATTTGTACGGCTTTTCACCTGCAACACAGATTTATCAGTAAGTCTGACGAGATTTAAAGTCTCAATCACAAACGCAAAGGAATAATGTTGCCTCCAAAACACTAAAATTGATTTTTCTCTCCCCTTCACACACTCCTAAGTCCCAAACTCATCTAAATCATTTAAACAACAGTATCTTAATGCTTTTACTAACTACAGTGACATCTTCTGGCTATGCTGGGATGTTTCCACAGGCTGGCTACGGCTGGAGATGGGAGCTGACAACGTGTCTGGCAGAGATAAGCAAGGAGTGGAACTCTGGGTCAACCCCAACAAGTTGCAGCCCTTGATCATCCCACAAGTGTCCTATTGCCAACACAAACGGGACAGCTCAACTGTAAACAGAGCTGCTCCACAAGGAACACACAGGCAGGAGTAGGAAGGGTTTGTCTGGCTATGCAAATCAAGGAGCTGAGTTGAAAAACAGACTCAGCTTTTCCCCAGGTAGCAGCACCTGGCAGACAACCAACTTAACACTTGAGAAAGAGGCTGGTTTTTAAACTAAAACCAAACCCTAACCTTTTGCTACACTGCTAACAGCAGAAAAAAATTTAAAATTTTAAATATATGGTTTAAAGAATACTTAATGTAATTAGCCTTGTTCAAAAACATTTATACTTATGTAAATAATTCAAATAAACTTTAATTACAATTATTTGATTGTTTTAGAACTAGAAAAAACTTTGTTCTGAGTATCAGTAATTTTGAAGGCAATTTCTGTTTTTGATAAGCAAAACCAAGTATTCCATCCAAGTGGATTCAGCAGATTTCCCTCCCTTCCCCCAAAGGTGAAGCCCCATTTACCTGTATGAGTTCTGAGATGAATATTGAGGTAATAATTGGAACGAAAATACTTTCCACAGTAGCTGCATTCTCTGGAGGTTCCGAGGGTTTTAACTTTTGTTCTTTCCAAACTGTCTTCATTTTTATCTTTAGGAGAAAATACAGGCATATTATGAAGAGCAAATGGAAATTTGCAGTCTTGTTGAACACAGTAACTGTGTTTTTCAAGGAAAAACGGAATTATGAACTGCTGTCAAATCCTACATTCTACATGTAACTTTTGCTCTGTTCTGCTGCACTCTGAGTAATCACAGAGCACAAGAGTTACAAAGGTTTCTGTCCAGAACACTGTGGTTTGTTACTGTGACCAAGAAGCCCAGAGAATAAACAAGATGCAAAACAAAGGCTCAAAGAAGAAGAAGAACAAAACAAGTTCTCATTATTGACCTACAGGATCTTGATGGAGAACGGCCCATCTCAAACACTCACACAGGTTATAAACTGTATTATTTTACTAAAGGAAATGCTTGAATTAGTGTGAGTGGGATGATTCAGACTAAATGTGTTCTGTGCACCGCAGCCAAACACAGAGAGCTGGGGAAGGAAGGCAAAGATGCATTTTTCAATTAATTGATGATATTATTTCTATGCTAATCAATGCAGCACCTGTACAGAGACACTCCTCAGATTGGATGAGGAATAGTTCCTATAAGCATCCTTAGATTTGATGAGCAATATTTCACTGCATTAATATGGAGTGAGGAAGTGCCAGGGTGACCCGATGGGTGACCGGGTTTTCCAGGTACAAATCCAGAGATGTCCAAGTGGTCCCACTCCAGTGCAGAGGCAGGAGGTGCCACAGGAGGGCGGCAGGGACGGCGGAATGGCAGAGAATTCACCCAACCACCAGCAGCCACAGCGACTGCGCTGCAGCTTCCACTGAAAATCCAGACAACTCCACTAAACACCCACGGCAAGGCTGACTGGAAAGCAGGAGGAGGAAGGAGACCTTTGGTGTGACTAAGAAGTTCGATATATAATAGAGCTTAAAAGAGTTCTTTGAGGTTCCTGCCTGCTGGAAAGTTTCTCTTCTCCTGGAAATGCTGCGTGCGGCTCAGTCCTTGCTGAGCTGAACAAACAGCTCGTGTCTCCAGAGGTGTGACTCAGCAGCTCACACCAAAATCTGCTCTGCTTTAGGATAAGGCACTGAGAAACAAAACAAGCAACTTCACATTAGGTAATCATTTCGTTCCTTTGTTCCTGGAGGCAAAATAAAGGGCTGCACATTACCAGAAATGGCAAAGTCAGCCCTGTGTGGGTGCCAGGACATTCTGTACGTCGTGTCTTGCCTTGAGATTATGCAAGAGTCTGTTCTTTAACTGCCGGCTGGGAGCATGTCACAGAGAAGGGGAGATTAGCTGCGAGACTTTCTTTTTGTCCCCTGACATACAATCTTTTTCAATTAAGGAATCATTCAGTATCACTTGCTTTTCTGAGACACCGTGACATGCAGAATTAATGCTGGGTAATGTGCAGATGGAGCCCATCCACGCTGTCAGCAGTCCTTCAAGGCAGAGGAGTTAAATATGCACCTCTCTTACATACAGGGCCACATATTAACAGCCTGTGCCCTTACACGAGTGATTCAAACGTGCTGGTTCTGACATTTAGGCTTTCAAATTACTGTTCAAAACAAACACTGAGCTTGCAGTTAGGTAGAAAAAGTTTTAAATAACTGTTTACTTCTCAGGGTCTTAAAAACTGCTGGTATCGAGCACTGAGCAATTTTTGCCCTTACAAGTTACAGGGGGAAAAAAGTGGAACTGCCGTTATTTCTTCAAAAATATTCTTTGTAAAAACATGTGCTGGGTGAGAAGGGATATGGAACACTCCAAAGCATCCAGTAAAGCTAGAGAGAGATAAGGGGTGAGTAAACAGTGACTTTTTGATTGTTAAACTCATTGTCACAAAAACTATTTCAATGACCCCAGTAACTGCAAGAAGGCCCACCACAACTTCAAAGACCTCAAAACGGCAGCATCCAAACCTTTCTTTCCCTCTCACTTTCCTCTGTTCCCTTTCCCCCACCATAACATTCCCTATCTAGTTTTTTAACACTTCCTATCACGTTCTGGAAAGATAACAGAAAGGCACAACGCATTCTTGGGCTCTAAGGAGTTCCTAAACAACTCAGTAACAGCCAATTCAAACTCAAGTGATCCCAGTGCTACTCACCTAAATTAATTGTTTCTGGAAGCCCATCTTCAGAGCCATCCTCAGAGCCTCCTTCCATCCTCTCTGCTGCCCCGTTTTCCTCCAGGTTTGCAATGATATCGGCACAGTAGGTCCTGGCAGCAGTGGAAGTCTCTCCGTCACCCCGCCGGTCCCTCTTGTGCACTCTGGAGTGAAGGACCAGCTGGTGGTATGTCCTGAAGGCTTTCCCACACTCGGAGCAGTGGGTTGGCTTCTCTTTGTTCTGGGATGATTTAGAATCCATCTCCATAGAAGGCACTTCACCAGCGGGATGTTTCAGTTTGTCCTGGGTTAAGTTACCATTCCCTGTGAAACTGCTGTTTTTATTTACCTTTGACTTCCCTGTAGTTTCAGCCTGGCTACCTTTATTTGCATTCCAAATTTCACAGAGTTCTTCTTTATCTGAAGATGACTCATCATTGTCTGTACTTCCTTCTTGCCCTGGTTCTTTAATCTGCCCGTGGCCAACTGCAATTTTACCTTTGGTAGCCAGCTGCCATGCTTGATATGTGGTGAAAGGATCCAGTTCAGCGATCCACTTCGCCAGTTTCTGCAGTTTGTCCTTTTCCGGAACTGAATTTGGTCTTAAGTTCAAGAATTGGAAAAATTCCTGGTTTTGAGATGTTTCTTCTGCATTGACTTCAGCAGTCACTTGGGGGCTTTCACCATTGGGAACTGATTCTTTGGTGTGCACTTTACTGTGCTCAATTAGAGTCTCTTTATTGTGAAATAGGAAACCACAAACCATACAAATTTTGTAAGGTGACGTTACATTTTCAGTTACGTGCTCCTGCACCACCTCATTTATTGTTACGGGGCCTTCAGAACCTTGTTGGTGCTTGTTTCTAGAACCAGGTTTTCCAGTGTGTGTTCTCATATGATTTTTGAGGAACCACGGCTCTTTAAATCTTCGCCCACAAACATTACACCAATATGTGAAAGAATCTTTATGCTTTTTCATGTGTGCCTCAATGTCAAAAGCTTTATCAAACGTCTGCCCACAAACTTTACAGCTAAGTTCTTCGCTGTCCTGCTCATTGCTCGGTGAGGGCGAGTTGGTTCTTACCTGACATTTATCCAGAGGACTGAGATACTCTGCCTCCACCCTCAGCACGGCTGGCTCGCACAGCGTGGGCCTGTGCTGAGTTAACACGTGCTTCCCCAGCTCTTCGGGGTGCTTAAAAGTCTCGTCACAGAACATGCAGTCCAGGGGCATGCAGCCCTCGGCCTGCATGAGGAACTTCTCCTGCAAGCTCTTGTAGGAGATGGTGTTTGTTCCTTTTATTGTCATGGAGGCATCGCTGTTCTCCATCTGGGCACCAACGGCGCTGGCTATTCCATCGGGTCCGTCCATGTATGCCAGGAGAGGCTGCGTTGGCATCTTTCCTCCCTTCTGCTCCCTCTTACATGTCTCAGTGGAAGGCTGCACTTCTTTGGGGGTGCTCCCTGATCACAGTAAGGACACTTGTAGAGTTCTCCAACATGTGCTTACAAGTCTGCTGAGCTGGAAAATCTCTGCCAGGAAAAAAGTTTTGTTTGTTTTTTTTCCCACCAGCAAAAAATTATTTCTTCTTCAGCTTTATGTGCTTTCACACATCCCAGCAAATGTATCCAAAGGTTCACTCAGTGATGGGATGAGGTTTTTTTGAATTGTTTCTTCAGCTTTTTCAAGTCTACAGATACAGTCAGTTGCACTTAGTTTCGTTGTACAAACATTTCAAATAGTTGCATTGGGTAAAATACACTCAAGGCCAAGTTCAGTGCCACAAAGAACTCCAGCACCTGGGAAAGAGAGAAAAGAGTTAGTCAGACTTTTCAAAAGAGAAGTATTGTCTCCCAAATAATGAAAATATTAGGGCTGAGAACCATCAAGTGCTTTAGAACAAAGCATATTTTTAAGAGCCAATGAGGGATAGGTAGAAGGCACTTGGTCACTTTTCTACCTGCCACAGCTGAAATTGTTCTTGTACATCCCTCTGGTTACAGTTGTTATTTTTTTGCAAGACTTCATCTTTCCCTTCTAAACCTGCTCTTACCCAGTTATACAAAGCTGCTGAAACCACATTTCAGTGCACTCCTGAATTCATAACAAACGTAGCAGCCCAAGTAACCTTTCCTTGAACCTGTAAAACCACAGCAAAACTTCACTTGTTTGTCCTCTAAAGGCTGTTGAGCAAAAGGCTTTTAAGACCAGACAGCTTGGAATCAGCTTTTATAGTTCTCGTACACAGGAAATGTCAGCACAAATCTTTGTACTAAGAACTATTCACCAGCCCCACTACTCAAAGCTTTTCCCATCACCCACAAATTTACGACGTCTGTGACAGTTTTGGGCTGGTACAGTAAGAACATCTCAAAGTCTGATATGAACTAACGATACTGTTTCTTGAACAGTGGTTTAGTATTTAAATCATCCAAGAGGACAACCATTAACATTATAAAAAGAAAATTCTTTAATCACAACTCCCATTTAAATCTCTAAGTCTACTAAAGTTATAATGTCTGCTAGCAGCAACTCCATGGCCACCACTCTTTGGGCTGATAAATTACAGTTTTGTGGAGTTCAGGCCTCCAGCTGATGAAATTTCTGGATAAAGGAAAAGTCTAGCAAACTAATACAAGACTAAAATAAACTGCAGAAAAATCATTCTGAGACATTTCCAAATAAAGTAATAACGAATGAAAAGAATTCATTCAAAATCTGACTCAAACTTTGGCAAATTATTTCCTAAGAGCCAGCTGGCCAGTGACCACATGACTTGAATTAATATGCCCCAAAACACATAATGCTCCATAACTTCTAGAGCAGAAAACACGGACGTAGTTGGGGTTGAAAATTCACCTCAACTTCCACCTTTGCCTTGCTTTTATATGGAAAAAAATGAAGCATTTTGCTTTATTTGACCCCAAGAAAGGACAACAATTCAACCACAGCCCTGCAATAGTCAGGTTTCCAGGGGAAGGTGCTGTAGCAAGTAAAAGATGTGGTTATCAGTTGTCTCAGCTATTTCTGATCAGAAAAATTTCTGGACAGAAAAAGGTGGGCTTAAGGCATTAAATCTAAAACCACTTCAGTAGAAATCAGCCCAGGCAAGAGAACCTAGGGAAGGAAACCTCAGAACACACTGACAGGAGTCACAGATCCAACATCTCAAACACTTCATCCACTTCCTGCAGCCTTGCCCTGAGAACACTGCTTGCTTTTAATTTGGAAAGTCAGCACCTCCTTTCCCATCATGCAGACCACAAAATCCTGAGGCCTAATGAAGATGGCTAAAAATAGAAAATAAAACAGAAAATAAAACACCACCACACCAGAATGCCAGGAACAGAAGAAAATTATTGTTGCCAGCTGCTTGTCTTTCATTTTTTTCTGTTTCTCCAAAGCTTAAAGTCTCTTCACTGCCCAGTCCTCTAACCCAGGTTTACACAACCAGTACATTTAATATCAAGAAGCTTCTAGGGGTTTTTTTTTATCCCAAGTTGTTTCAGGCCTAGGCCAAAGACTTACCCTAAGTTAAACACAAATGGAGGATCTTGCAGGGTAAGGTGGAGTCCAAGAGGGAACAAATCACTGCTGATGGTGACAGAACCTGGATTTTCTGCAGCCAAAGTCTCTTTTCTAACTACGCCCTTTATCCCCATTTTCAGTTTTATCACTGCCATGATTAAAACTTCCTCTCTGCATAATGACTCAAAAACCTCCTGTAACAGGCAGGTTCAGGCTGTGGGGTGACACTGCTGCTGCTGCTGCAGCCCTTGCCTTTCTCCCTTCCCCTCCCAGCTCAGACCTTCCCTCACTCCCTGTAGGCAGGTGAAGGAGCCATAACCAAAGTTTGAAGCTCAAGTATTCAAAAAACTTTCCCTTTTGTAAAACATAAGGAAAAAAACATATCAAAGGCTGCTGGTTAGCATGTTTTACACTTCATGTTTCAACTTGCCTTTTTGTTCTGTTTCTACTGGAGTTTTAAGAGGTATTTTTTACCCAACATGCTGCAACAAAGCTCAGTGAGTATCTGCCTGAAAATAACTGAAGTTTCAAATTAAAAAAAAAATCCAGGCAAGATTAAAAAAGTGCAACAAACTTAAGAGTTGGCTGCATTTGCTTTCAGAGCCACAGGGAAGTGCTCTGCAGGAAGAGGTGAAACAATCATCCTACAGACAGGCCAGAGGCATTTCTGGGGCATGAAGGCAGATCCAAAGGGCAGTGCCTAAAGTCCCACAAAGTGAACTGCTGGGATTCATCATCCACTACTTCCTTGCTCGTGTCTACAAACAGAAAAAGCCAATTAGGGTTTGTTACACTCCCACTTTGTGGCACTACAACAAATACACAATAGAGCAACAAGAATTAAGTCACTGGAGAAAGGAAACAGATGAGAAGCAGCAAAATCCACCCTCAGTGTCCCGTCCTTCGTGGCATTCTGGGGTGAGGGGAGGAACAAGAGAGCTCCTTCTAACACGGGCCACCACACATGGCCCGACCCAAACCCAGCCTAGGATACAATAAACACTGTGACAGCCTTAGCTCCAGATTTATTAGCATTTAAGGGACAGGCACAGATCCCATCTAGAGAAGGCCCCAGGTTGGTCACTGATGTGTGAAAAATCCACCTCAATCAATCAATAACATTTTCTCTGGTAAGTCTTTGGAAACGGGGCTGCTTCAATCCCATCTCAGCTGTCTGACAAATGAAACCTGTCCTCACAACCACACAAACAGAGCGTACAACCAACACCTGGGTCATGAGAGGAGTTCAACAGGAGCTTGGGGCCAATGTTAGTGGCTATCAATAGGTTTGAACAAGCCCTTCGGAGACTTCTGCCATGGATCAAAGCACTTAGCACCCTCCACCAAGCTGTGCTGACTGCTCAGTGCTCTCACTGCTTTTAATAGGAGGCTCTGCACAGTTCTAAGAACCAGCCACAGCTCATCCTCTAGGCAGCACTGCAAACAGAGCAAGACATTCCTGTTTCAGGAATCTGAAATGCCTCTTTGCAGCTCAGGCAGCTATTGCTCTTGGATACGCAGGAGACTGCATCTACAGACCAGGAGAAAAACTGCAGGTAGCATTTCTGAAGAAAAGGGCAGATGCAACTGGACAAGAAGATATTTAAACTGAGAAGAAGATACAATGAAAGTACTGGAGTCAGGAGGTGAGTTAGAAAGCTCTAGTCTTATTCTGTATCTGGTGATTACACACTTCACTCTGATTAGATCCACTGCTTTTACAAGTAGGCAGGATTTTATGCTCTCGCTGTTCAGACAAGCCAACACATGCTGGAACTACAACCCAAATATCCCCACCAGGATTTTATCCATTAGTAACAAACCTCTCTTCCTACTGAAGATAATATGCCTTGGATTTGAGGACAAAAACGCTTATTAATTACATTCCTGTTATTCAAAACCCTGTAGGCAGCAGGAAAACTGTCCAGAGTTGCCTCAATTCTGTTGCTTCCATGGAAAAGTAGACAACCTGCAACACTGTGACTGTAGCTGAAGGTCTGTGCATGAGCTCAACAAATAAAATACAGTACCTGGGTTTCTTCTGCCTTCTTTCACTTTCAGAAGACAAAAGGACACACCAGTATCAGACATACTGAGTAAAAGAACAGAACAAAACAGGAAATCCTTCCTCCAATAGCTGCAAAGTGATAAACTCGCTACAGATGAACTCATGGTTGAAAATAAAGAATGACTTACCCCCTCACAATAAAACAAGTCAAGAAATCCCACTTGTAACTTCCCTGCCCATCTGCAAATGTCCCCCTGTCCCTCCTGCCCAGCCCAGGGCCCACAGGTTCCAGGGGCTGCTCCAAGAGGAGTGAGCAGGGCAGGAGGAACCTGCACAGCACCCCTGGGCTTTTTCCTGGAGTGACCTGTCCAGAAGTGACCAGCTCCTCTCAGTTCCAGGGTGCCACCTACTGCACTTGATGCAACTAGAAATACATTTAAATGGAGAAGAAGAAAGAATAAAACTACTGGAGAAGTTTTAGCCTGAGCATTTAGCAAACTTCAGCTCACAGGTGAGTCATCCCTGGCTAAGTGTTTCAGCAGGTTCACAGCGATACCCATTGTATTTATAAACACCACAAAACACACATAAAGATTCCACTGGACAGATGAGAACATCTTGTTTTCATTGCACTTGCCACACAACCTAAGAACCACACCAAAACCCTGCTGCATTTAAATGGATTATTAAAACAGAGAAAAGTTTAATTAAGTGCCTGTAGACGAATTTAATTTATTTTTATTAAATTACACAACCAAAGACAACATGTTACAGTCTTTAGGATTTCTTTGGGAAATGACCTATCAGGAGTAATTTTATTGCATTCTACTTCCTGCATTTCAAAATTTCCATGAATATGTAATAAAAACTCTAGACACACCTTTCAGAGAATAGCAAAGTCTAACCATTGCATTTCCCATTTTAAACACATTACAGAGGCACTGGGAATAAAAGTTGCATGGCAAGTCTCACGGAAAACAACTATTCCTTGCTAATTCTGTGCTGCAAAACTATTGTTAAACTGTAAAAAGCAAGCTGGAACAATTACAGAAGTTAAAGTAGTTGCTGCAACACTTTCTGAAAAAGAGAAGTGAGAAAACTTGAAGAGTTACAGCCAAATCCAGGACACTAAAGTTACTTTTTTGCTCTGGCAGATAAAAACAAGCCACAACTACCTCAACAAACTCTTAGATTCTCAAATTCAAGGCCAGCAGCAAAGTTATCGCTGTTTAGCTGACCAGCTTCTTCCAGCTGCTGCAAAGCAGCCACCTTCATTTTCACTGGGTCTATTGGACTTGAGAAATGTATATGCAACTCTCATTTCCACTTATAAAAACCCTTCAGTTTTCCTCATGTTTCAAGAAGTTTCAGGATATTAAGAGTCATTTTACATGAACTGTTCTTTCCTCTTGGTGTGTTTATGCCCCAGAACAGATTGCTGGTAAATAGATTTTACACTGCTGATTGCTTATTGGAAATAACAAGTTTAACACCCTTTTTTAAAAAATTATTTCAAATATTTGCTATAGTTGTTGCAGTTCTGCCTAAGGACCATAGATAAAACAAGCCAGTTAACATCACTTTTTCCTCACTGAGACCACAAATAAAAACTACCTTATGTATATTATCTGTTTTATCTGGGCACAGCTGTATTCAGGTGTAATGCTGATCACAGGCAGAGCACCTCATGCATAAATAAACACAACTTCAAATCCTCAAATCAAACCTAAGATGAGGCTGAACTTCACCTAATTTAGAACGTTTTTTAATATAAATATCTATCAATGCATAAAACTACGGCAGCTGCACCACACCTACAAAATTAAGCACGAATACCACCCTAAAACAGTTCCTAACAATATTTAAGAGCTCCAGATTTTGAGATGCCCCTCCAGTGTCCCGACTGTGTGTGGTGTCTGCAGAAGCCACCAGTGACCCCAGCTCCATGTTGGGAGCAGTTCTGGTGTGCCCTGGCATTCCTAAACTCCCACACTTAGTCAGAAATTGAAGCCAAGTGTCACCGTGAGGTTCTCACTCACCAATTGTCCCAAAAGGTGAGTCAGATTTCCAAAATCCACGGCGTGAAATTTCGGGGTTGTCTCTGCAGGTAGCAGGGGTTTATGGCAACCGCGGAACTTCCTTTCTGCGCTTAAGCAGAACTGCGTGTGTGTCACACTGCAGGCCAGGAGGGGGTTTCCTCTGGGAGGCAGAAATGCCTCTGCTACCCCAATCTGAGGGAGGGATAGTCCCTAAATTTAGGGAAGATGATGCAGTATTTGCTCCAGAGACCATGACCTTATTTCTCAAAGAATACAAGTATCCATTGCCTGTGACTCAAAAGACAACACTGCAAAGTTATAAAAGCCAGCCCAGATAAAACCTGATTTTGCAGACCAGCACAGAAGCCAATGAATTATTCCTCATTACTGGGCATTCTGCTGCTTTCTAGGGAGGGAAACAGCTACTCCCATCTTTTAACAGTAGATCGTTTCACACAACTTCCCAGAGTATTCTTTGTTAGTGGAGGAGCACGTGAGTGATCCCAGTGCTGCTTCTCATCCACACCGAGCCTTTTATACCAACCGTGCAAGCACAAAACTGTTTTTAATACTTTGTTAACAGTTCAGCCTGATAAAGAACTACCACGAGCACTTGTAAAGGAAACGGAGATTCAGGGGGAGGAAGGGGAGGAAGAGAGTTGTTTGTTTCAGTTGCAGGAAAGATCAAAACGAAGATGTTCAGGTTGAAAAGAGAACATAGAAGATGACCCTAAACTGGAATTTCCACTCCCTCAACCTGCAAATTTAAGTCCCCCTCGTTAGTCTTCATCCTTCAGGTTTAAAGATTTCAAAGTTATCCTAAACTTAAACTCTTAGAGGGGTTTTCATGGCTCATCCTTTTTATCCTCTCTAAGAGAGCAGCTCAGTTACAGTCCCTTGTAACAACACCACAGAGATTTCCAACACAATGATCCCAAAACAATTCACAAAAACACAACCCAAGTGAGACGTATACAGAATTCAAGACTGTTATTATCCAGGCATTTCTGCACACACACTTCAGAAAGATTTTGTGTTGAAAGCCCTTTTGTAGTCAGATAAAACAGACACACATGCGAGTCATTTTCCCCCTGAAGTCTCGCAAACAGGATTTTAATCACCAGTGGAAAATAACTCATAGTTAATAATGAACAATATTAGGAAAGCTCCCTCCCCCCATCTCAGACATCTATACTAATAAAAACAAAGGATATCCTCTTTCTCTAAAAAACCTTTTCCTGTGAGTCCCTTTTTCTTGAAGGCTATATGTCTAACTGTTTTGGCAGAGGATGGATGAGCCGAGTGTGTCTCCTCAGTGAACTGAATGCCTCTTCTATCAAAAGACGTAATTAGGCCTTTTAAAGCAGGGAACATATAAGCTTGCAGCATTTTGCACATGTTTTTCCTCCACTGAGCAAGAGCAAATAGAAAAGAGACTAATTCTTGGCATTAAAGGAGGAAGCACTACAAATAAGTATTGACTTTAAAGTTCAGAAGGACTGCTCAAACTGCCGGATTTTTTTCCTCTTCCTCCCCCTGATTAGGAGAGAATTCCTCAGGAACGACAAAACCAAAGTGTACTTTAGACAACAGAAGTGGCCAATACCTGTTGTAGAAAAGCTGAAAGACACAAGAATAATCCTATTTTAAATAAGTCTGGGACACATTTCACCATTGCTACAGGATGATGCAACTTCATTAAATCAAGAAGTTACATGCACTTAAACTGGCAATGACCCCTTACCTTACAAAACAGTTTATTGTTCTCTCCACAGCAGGTAAAGGCTCTCGGTGGAATGAGTGATACATTTTTATTGTTGAGTCAGTCTCACCTTACACAGACTGCCTTGTATGTTTAGTCTTGGTTTTCATTTAAAAGAAGATATTTTCAGAGACCTTAGAAGCAAATTTGACTTTTTTACTTCTTGGCAGAGGGATGTAAGGTCTCTCCAGCAGCCACAACTACAAAGAAGTGGTAAATTCAGTTTACCAAATTAGACTTAATTCCTTATTACTCAAGAGCCAGGAGTTCCTCTGTAGCAATTACAGGCAAGTTGCATCCCTTTGGGCAGCATAGGTGAAATATCAGGAAAAGAGATTATTTTACTATTCCTGAAGCTGAGAGAAGTGGTCACTTCCAAAGAGCTCCCTTTGTTAAGGCCATTAATGTGCCCTAGTGCTCTCACCTGGCTTCAGCTCTGAACCCAACTCTGAACCAACACAGCTCAAACTGCTGCACCTTGGAAGGAACAGAGCAATATCCAACCCCTCTCCTCTGCAGAGCACTTGGAAGCTGTCACTCTCAAACACATCCACAATTAGGTGCTTGCAAAAGTCAGTCTTGAAAGATGGAAATAGATACAGAGTACAGGGAAAAGACAATTACTTGTAGTTCAGTCATCCCCTGGACTAGCATCTGAAGGCACTAAAATACAGAAGTGATAGAAACAGACACTTGAAGCAGTTGTCTCCTTTCTCCCATGAAGGTGGGAGATCTCCCAGAGACTGATGGAGACTCTTTAGTGACCCAGCCCTACATCATCCCTCACCAGTGGGCTACAGGGGTGTGTGTGATGATGCATCCAACAGCCTGGGCTGCACAGGGCCAAGCTGGCCTGTAAAGGAGAATCAGCATCTGCAAGAAACTGAGCTTCAAAACAGGCAATTTCAGATCTCAATTTTGCCAGCATAAGAACAAAAAAATGTTAGAAACAAACAGGAAAAGTGAAAAAAAATTGAGGCTCCTCTGGGTCACCTTTACATCCATTTTCCTTACACTGTACCAAACATCAGTCCTTGGTGTAAATCTAAGCAAACCTAATTTGCCTCTTCCTGAGTACCAAGAGAGGCTGAGAGAACCTCAGGATTTCACCCGAACAGTTCTCAACTATCACAATAAAGTGTAAGCACAGCACAAGGGCCTCAGTTTCCCTGATGCAGCTCAATCAGAGGCAAACTGCACTCCCTTTATTACAGTGAGAATGCAAGTGTACCTATTGCGCATAAACAAACTCAGACTTTGATACTTTTAGTTACATAAAATCTGCAGCACATAGGAAAGCACCATCCAGTCAATTATTCACTTCGGCTTGCATGGTTTTCTGCTCCAATCTTGAAGCCACTCTGATCTACATAGATTTCCCTGCATATCCTAACCACATTTCCTCTTGTACTTTCTTTTGAAATCCTCAAGGCAGCCTGATAACCAATTCCACCTCATTGTGTTTCCAAACACATATGTCACCTATATTTTTTATTTCAAACTCATTTTTCCCAACATGTACACTGTTCTACTTTGAAACTGCAAAGCCTGCTCTTATCACACCACTTTAAAAAAAAAAAAAGGAGGAAGAATCAAGAGTGCTAGATTTATGATAAGCTATAAACTATGCTCTGACCAAAGTCATATGATTGTAACAGCAGAAGTTTTAATGTATTTTTCTCATTGACATACACCCACGTTTGGCATGAACAGGCTTCATCAGCAACAAAAGGATATTATTTGGCAATTTCACTGAAGAAAAAAAAAGTTGATTTCTAAAAGCAAATTATTTTGAGAGAGCAACTTTCTGTTTGGAACCACATGAAAACCTAGGTAAGTTTAGACTGAAAAAGCTTTTTTAATCCTAAGATACAACACGTGTTGAGAATCTTACATAGCTTGGTCATATCCTTTTCCTTACTTTTGTATTCAGTTGCAAATCTCTTGTGGAATGAGTCACATCTCTCTCAAAGCACGCATACAGTAGTCAGCAGAATCCCCTCAGCGCATTCATGCGCCAGGAAGAAAAACTTTTTTGTTCCTAAAGTCACCTTAAAAAGGGGGGGGGGGGGGTAATCAGAAATGCCCCAAAGTCGGTTAAAAGTAAAAAGCCATTTGCAAATAATGCAGATATGAGATGTGGGAAGCCTCAGAGGGGGGCTGTAAATGCAGAGTCTCCCCAGTGAGAGCTGAGCTGGCACATGGCAGCCCTGCTGCAGCCCAAAGCACTGTCCTGCTATATTTAAAGACAATACCTCAACAGTTAAGTATTACAACATTTGAAGTGAGATAAATAAGCATAAGACACAGGCAAATATCCTTGGTGATTTAATCATCCTGAAAGCATCGTGGAAGTGTGAGGCTGAGTTCAAAGGTCAAACTCTTCTTTCAGCTTCTTGCAAAGAAAAGAAAGCTCAGCCCATTTTACCTTGGGGAAAGGGGGGCTGCTCTTTCCATATGCCAGCATTTCATAACACAGGAAAGAGGGAGTTATTTACATATACACTGGATGGAATCTTTTCCTAGGACAATGCATTCCCAATCAAGATTCAGGTTAGAAAGAGCTGGGACAACAGAAAGTCCCAAAGAACAAAGGGAAGTTAAAATTTACTTAACACTTCCCCAGAGCTTCTTAATTGCAAACTCTCAGATTTTTTTGTAACTAAAAATTTACTGTAATCACTGTTTTGAAAGTCTAAGTGAAACCCACAGTTCCCTTTTAAAATAATTTTCCCCTGATCACAGCAATAACTTAGCACTTTGTATAAAATATGATATTAATCTATTAACATAGTTCTAAAAGAAAATACAGTGGTAAGAGGAGATTTTTCTGAAGGTTACAAATAAGTGCTCAAAAGGGAATTTTTGGAGTGTGATCTAATGAAAGGGGAAACCAGAATCAAGCAGCCCTTTTGTGTAAGACAGTCTGATAAAAAGGTGCTAAAGTTTATTATCTTCCTCTCTTTCTAGCCCCTACCCTAAATCTTGCTCTCCCCACCCCTCCACCAAAACAAAGCAAAACCAAAAAACATTATTCACTTAAAGAGGAAAAAAAAAGAAATCCTCCAATGCAAAGCCTGGAAGCCATTCTCTAAAGACTACTTAATATGAAACTTTGTTTACAAGATACCAATACAGCCTCCTTACCACACTCAAAACCAGAAAACATCCACTTATTTAAAGAAATGCTTTTTTTATTTTGATCAACAAGGACATCGGTATTCATTTTAATTTTAAATTCGGCCCCAACAGTGCCATATGAATGTTTTAAACTCATCTATGATATGCACTGTTTGAGAATTTTAAACAAAGGAAGTAGGAAAAGCCTTAAAATACACAGCAAAACTTAATGGCTTCAATTTTTAAATATATCCTGATTGCAGCATGGCAAAATTATTCTCTTATGCTCACAGTCAGCCTTCAGAAAGAATAAGTGCAGTCAGTAGAGTAATTTGTCCCACTGGAAATTCTGTATAAAACATCTACCTAAAATAAACAAGGCTTCGCTGCAAGAATCGTCAGTTGCCATTAAGGACACACCTTAAAGTTCTTACCACACAGTAACTAAACAAGTACTAACTAGTGGGGACTGTTTGCTACTTTTGTCTTAAAAGTTAATGAGATCAATGCACTCCTCTCAGTATCAGATCCTCAGATCATTTTCTTCAAAATGCAGCAGACAAACAACCCCCAAAACACGAACATCCAGGCTTTGAGTGGCTGTTATCAGCAAGCCTGAGCTTCTTGTAAAGGCGAATAGAAATATTCACATTTAAACCTGACACCACGTAACAGTAAAAGGTAAAATGCTGAACTGCTCAGAATCTGGAGCTCTGGTACTGGAAGGCAGCTGTTGTTCCCCTGCCTTTTCTTTTGTTGTGCTTAATCTCATGTCAAGTCATTCAACCAACTCCAAAGCGATGAAGACATAATTGAACAACCTTAACTAAAAACTGGTCTACTGCTCCTAAATTGCCATATATGCTGTTTAAAGATTAAAAAAGGCTAACATATGAAAAAGAATCCACAGAATTTAAATCAGCAACTCTGGTGCATGCAGAAGAGTTGCTTGGCTGGAGGCCAAGCCAATCAATAATCACTGTAATAACCATGGTTCTAAAGTTATTTGTTTTTCATATGCACCACCCTGAAAAACTTAAAGGCAAAACTTGAAAACTCAGACGCTGGTTCCAGGAAAGAGCTGTGAGATCGAAAATCCAAGTATTTTGCTCAGCATGACGAGATTGCTCATTAAAAAAACACGTTGCAGAAAGATCAGTGATCACAAAGCCACATTCCTGCTACAGATCTTAAAATATTGACTCAGTTACAGAACTAGTAAAGGGGAAGAAAAAAAAAACCCTCCTCCACCCTCTCCCTCTTCCCTCCCCCTCTGCCAAAGAATGCAGTTTATCCTACTTATTTGCAACTGTCCTTTTCTATTATCCAAGGAAAGGCTGAAACCTCAGTGTGGACATCCCAAATTAAAGTCTTAGTCGTATTCCCAAACCTCCAGTTAATAAGAGCTCCTAAGAGCAATAAAACATGGCGTTAAAGCATTTGCAAGCCATTGTCATAGCCCTGTGCTCTGATACCTTTGCAGCCACAGAACCAGCCCCCACCAAGCATGGAAGCATTGGTCAGCAAGTCAATGCCTGCTATTCAACTTGTAGTTAGGCGTTTTATTTCTGTGTCTTCCAGATCATATCACTCCTGCATTTCACGGCCTAATAAAATGTGAAGAATGATATGCTCCCTTCTCTCCCCCCCTCCCTGCATCTGAAACTGCGTTATTTCCCTCTCTTCTTTTTCACACATTCTTACAAAAACTTCCCTTTTCACATACTTCTATAAGAAAATATTTCACTGCAGCTATACTTCAGTTCCTATTTCTATTTTCGATTTTCACTAGATTCTTCTGCTCCTGCCTCCCCCTCAAACCCACTGGTAGAAACTGATGTAGTTTTAAAGCTCTCAAGGTCATTTCAAAAATGAAAAAAAAAAAGTTGCCTTAAAAAAAAAAAAACCCTTTAAACACACAACCCCCCTAAACTAAACCCTTTTCACATTCAAACGCCTTTCATCAGCAGATCAATAACCCAACAGAAAGATTTTTGTTCCCCACCACTTCAAAACTATTACACTTCAATTCAAATACTTACTGGGAGTCACACAGCACATTTTATGGGACGGCTCATTAGAGAACATACAGACCTTACTTTGGGTGCAGGTTTTCTGTGTGGGAGACAAACAAACAAACAAAAAAAGCCTCACACCCCAAAACAGAAAGTCCAGGGGGTATCACGGAACAGGAATGAAATCCAATCTCTGGATATTCTAGAATTTTATTGTCCTCGCCTGGCAACCTCTTTTGTTGCTTAAGAAGTCAGTTGAGGCTTATTTATTTATTTTCTAAACTTCCTATNCGGGCGGGGCCGGCGCGGCCACACACACCTGGACCTTCCTCCGCCCCCCCGGCCCCGCGCTGCCCTTCCTCCTCCTCCTCC
>VZRS01003570.1:461730-510678 GCA_013398055.1 Ifrita kowaldi
GGAAGGTGAGGAGGAAGAGGAGGGGGCCCGGAGCCCCCGGCAGGTGCCCCCCAGCCCTGCCTCACCTGACCGAGGCGCCGCGGGGGAGCGGCCGCGCCGCGCTCGGGGCACTGTTTGTAAACGGCTCCGCGGCAGCTGTTGCTCGGGCAGCCCCGGGCCACGCCCCCGCCGTGGGCACGCCCCGCGCGGGGGAGGGCACGCCCACAAAGGGGCGGGGCTTTCGTTGGCCACGCGCCCGGCGCATTTCAATCAGCGCTGGCCACGCCCCCGCGGCCACGCCCATCGGCGGCCACGCGCCGTCCCTCAGGCCGGTCAAGGGGTGATGGACGCGAAGCAAAACACGGCCGCTTCCACCCCAGCGTGAGGAGAAACTTGTGCCCGCGGAGGGTGGCACAGCCCTGGGACTGCCCCAGGGAGGGCGTGGAGTCTCCTTCTCTGGAGATGTCCCAAACCCACCCAGACGCGCTCCTGTGTCACCTGCTCCCGGTGGGCTGGGTGATCTCCAGAGGTTCCTTCCAGTCCCAATTATTCTGTGGTTCTGTGAGTGCTGTTCCCTCTGTGCCATCCCTCCCTGAGCCATCACGGGCCAGGCTCAGCCCTTCGTGATGCCGGATTTGGGCGATGGACATCGCCTGAATGACAAACGGAGGGCAGCCCCACAGAGCCGGTGTCACCCAGACACAAACATAATTATAGCCAATACACCTTATAAGTACTGATCTTGGGCATCCTCGGGTGGGCCACTCAGGACGTGATGGCCCCAACCCTTTTTGTTGTGTGGTTGGAGCCCCGATGATCCCTGAGTGCTCGGTGGTGGGCCTGGCACACATCAGGGCTGCCCAAGCAGGAGGGGAACAGAATACACAGATTTACTGTGAAAATTGCCCCAAAAAGGCCAAGCTTTTCATCTATATTTCATTTTTTTCGACAGTCAGAACACCCAGCTGCTCTCTCTAAGCCACAGGGATGGACACTACAGAGGAATTCAGTGCGGCAGGCAAAGACTTAAAGTACATTTCCGAGTATCCCACTTGGCACTGAGGAGGTTTTTAGGAGTTAAATGCAATCTGTAATGCTGTTAGCAAAGTGCTTAATCTCTGCTAGACTCTGAGGTTAGCACCTCCCTCAAGTAAATGGGATAAGAAGGAGGTGAGTTTCCATGTGGTCTCTGGTTTTTCCCCCAAAGACACACCGAGACCTGCAAAAGTCAGTTTAGTTTACATCACTACGTTTACATCACACCCAGGGGCTTGTTTCCTTCAATATAAAAATCATCCTGCCTGAATGGAGGACATTTCTAAAATAATTGCAGCTAAAATCGTGTGTTTGGGGTTTTTTTTAATGTGTTCTTTTAAAAGTTCTTCCCAAAATGTTCTCCCAGTCTAAAATGAGCAACGCTACCCAGGCTGAAATGTAGGTCACTTACATGGCAAATAAAGACTAATCAAAACCATTACAGAATGTGTAATATGCACAAGGCAATACACTCACCAGGTAATTCTGGAAGGTGAAATATCTTTATTGGCAAATTTGAATATTGCCTCACGCTGACTTGAAGCAGATTTCTTCTCATCAAGAAGTCAAACCTGATAAGGCCAAAAATTTAAAATACAGATATTTAAGTCCTGGCCCTTCAAATGGACATATGGGCTGATGGGGCAGCCTTGTTAATTTACTGAAGGTTACAAATCTCTGTGTCCATCAGCTGTGTGAACCATGAGGAAAAGGAATTTACCTTGTGCTCCTTCACAGATTTTCAGGTGTTAAATCCTGGCCTTCCCACTGCCCTGAATGGAGTTTTGAATTGACCTAGGAGAGCTTATTGCACAATTCCTGCCAGTTTAAAGTGATTTTTTTTGCAGTAGGATGTGTTAGACCGGGTGTTTATCCGTGCATGCAAAATATTCCTTTGTGTTGCGAGAGCTCTGCGTTTCTTTGGAACTTGCTGCACACCACCTTGCACCATGTGACAGAACCTGATCCCACAAACACTCCCAAGTTCGAAGCACAGGAGCAGTTTAAGTATTGATTATCTACAAACGGCAGCGTGGCCAGGAGAACAAAGCAGAATTTTGCTGGAAGTGGGTGGGGGAGTGACCAGTTTTTGCTACACCAAATGACTCTCTTAACAGTCTGTTAAAAAATGTACTCTTTCTATTGTGCTCTGATGTTAGCGTTTTGAATGGCCTTATATTGAAGAGTTAAAAACAAATTCAAGGCACACAAACTTATAAAAATATTAAATTTGTATTTTTGCTCATAACTCTTTGTCCTTAAAGACTCCCTGAGTCAGGTGGTGTGGTATTTCTTGTTCTCATGACACACCAAAACCCATTATTTGCTCCTTCCTCCTTTCATTTTTTAAAAATTTTACTTTTCTGTGTGAAATCTACTGACCTCCTTGATCACAAGGGCTGTTCCCTTGAGCCAGGGCTCTGGATAACTGTAAACATGACTTAGCAGAGAACACAGGAGCCACATGGTTTTTATCCACTGAGATATGGGACCTCTGTGGAAAACAAAAAAAAAAATATTAAAAGTCTGCTTCAGGAAAAAAAGAGAGGCTCAGAATATCTTAAAACTTCTCTTCTTTTGCTCAAAATGCATCATATAATATCACATTACGGGAGTGAAATGAAAACATCCAATTTATTTTTACAGATTAGCCACGGCGACCTCTGTGATTTATGCTCACGGCGCTGGAAATGTTTGATATGAGGCAAGGGCCAACTTGAAAAAATAAATCCTAGATTTTCTTCTCCCTCCGTTTTGCCCTGTGCTGAGGACATTTGCTGCCTTTCTGGAGAAGCTTCCCCAGTCGATGTTTTATGTATGAGGCAAAAACTTGTACAACAATCGCCCTGACAGCCCTGTGTTTACTGCTCTGCGCTATATGTTACTCCACACTCTTGCAATATTAAACCTAGCCCCAAACTAGACTTTGGAACCAGGCAGCACGCCCAAAATTGTGATAATCTCCTCCATAACAACAGAAAGAAATAAAATAACGCTGCTGAAAGCTGAAAAGTTTCGTTTCAGTCCCCAAACTCTTAATGTACTTAAACGTCTGAGTTCTTTTAACTTACATTATGTACAATTACATTATGTAAAAATCCAGGCTGGAAGTTTTGTGATCTGGCTCAAGTCCTGCTCTTCTCAGAGCACACAGAGGGAAACCCTCGCTGTCAGGGAGAATGAAAACAGAGCTGAGCAGGCAGCAGGAAGCCTTCACCTAAATTTAAAATCTTTCGAGAGTTGCTGTGGGTGTTTGTCTCAAACAACTGACCTGAGCAGCAAAACACCCCGGCTGTCCCTGGCAGCAGGAGAGCAGCCAAGTTTTGTTCTTCTGCACAGGGACTCCCATTTTAGATTCATATTTAGGCAGCTATTAAATCTGGCCTGGCGTGTGGTTAAGGCACAAATGGGATTTAGGGGAGCTGGGCTCAGTCCCAGCTCTGCCACAGACTTCCTCTGTGATCTTGGGCAAGTCCTCTCCCAGGGGTCCCGAAATTTGGCAGTTTTGGGGTTTTTTTTTAAGCCCCTGCTCTAGCAGTCAAGTCATTACATGAAATTCTCCGTTTGCTGGCATGAATAGATAAATAAAGTAAATACACAGTGTTTAGGCTTTTGAGGAGATAAGCTTGAAACCACGATCAGAGGGTGACCTAATGGCTCGAGAAGTCCTTTTTAGAACTGTTCAGGCAGTTGGGCCACGAGCTGGGATATAAAATTCTACACCCTCCACTTCTGCACAACAACATCTATTTGCAAAATCAGGATCATGTTGCGCCTTTGCTTACAAAATAAATTGTTTGTGCAACGCTCGGACGGGAGCGAGGCTAGAAAATGGAATGGTTTATGAGAAGCTTTATCGGCGTTTTGTGGCTTGGTTTGTTGTTGCGTTTCTTTGCACAAATCACCTCTTTCAGCACGATCTGAGAGCAGATCCCGTGCCGGGATCGCGCTGTCGGGGCGGCTGCGGCAGCGCGTGTTTACAGGAAACGCCTGAGCAGGGGCTGCGCCGGCAGACACGGCTCAGATTTGGCTAACGCTGGGCTGCCTTGGCTGGCTGAGGCACGGATGAGCCACGGCGGGGACAAACAGGATCCTGCGACATCGCATAATGCACGGGGAGATGCGCGCAGCGAGCCGGCGGGGCTCGCCCTCCCCCAGGAATGCGGCCGGCTCTTGCACGAGTCCCTATCTCTGTCCCCAGCCCACGCTCGGTCCCAGCCTCCCTCCGCAGCATCAGCTCTGCCCCCTCGCCCTCCAGCCCAAACTGCTGCGCTCTTTAACAACGCCTGCCGCGGTATTTGGGTGCTGTTTGGAGGTGTTTTGATGCCCCGCTAAAATCTGCTGTCTGAGCAGCACGTTTAACGTACAGCAGTTTGTTTTTGTAATGATAAAGGAGTCGCGGGGAGTTCTGTCCCTGTTTTATACATCCTGTCTGTGTAAACTCATAGATTTCAAATCCTACGAGGCGCATTGACAGTCCAGCTATTAAAGATTTTCTGTTTGACCTTGATTTTGTTTTGTTTTCGCGGTGTATGAACTTTAACAGACTTCAAGCATGACGTCCTTTCTTTTTCCTTATCATGGCGCACTAGCGTACGAAAATACAAGTAAACAAAAGCTTCTTCAACAGCACACAGATTTCTCAAAGAAAACGTCTTACTTTTTTCCTCATTTTACTCAACCTGCAGTTCTGTTCCTGTACTTTGTTCTGCAAATGGATCCTTTTCAAAATGACGGCACAGTACCATGCTAATGTTCCCTTTTCTTGTAACTTGGGGGGTGAAAGATCTCTGGGATCCTCCTGGTATTTATTCAAGCACAGGGTTGTTGTCTGATAGGCTCTATCACAACAGCAGTAACAGCAGCATTGTTGCTACTCAGTGATAGGATGAAGATTTGCACGGAGAAGTAGAATCTTTTCTGAGCTGTGGCTGGAGGAGAGAGAAGAGCTCTTGGGCATGCAACCCTTCCTCTGGAAGGGCTAAAAACAGAAATGAGTTTCACGTGCATCTGTGCAGGGCAGTGAGGGAGCAGAAATGCATTGGTGAAACACAAATTCTATGAAAAAGGCTGCTCAGGAAGATAAACAGCCCGGGATGATGAAGTCATACCCTCTGCCCAGAATGGCTCAGTTATCAGCACCAGAGGCCTTAAACTTTTGTTGCAACTTTCCAAATTGTCCTTCCCAGTATCACATGGCTTTTACTCTGAATATCAAGAGTTAGATCTAGAGACTGGCTGTTAATCCTCTCCCTCCCTTGATTATTTTGAGCTTCCAGCCTTCTCACTCTCAATTTATAAACTGCTTCTTTCTATGGCTTGGATATGGCAAAATAAAAGCACATTCACTCATGCTAATTAGCACCTGACACCATTCTTCAATTAAAAACAAGTCTAATATTAAAACCCCAACCCTGTGCTGACTACTCACATACAGAGGTAGGTGTGCACTGAACTGGTTCTAAAATTGAAACTTAAATATATTGTTTGGGTAGGATGACATGCTTCAATTGTCTATTCATTAACACAACTTTCCTCAGTCCATTAGAGAGCTCAGTGCAAGCTTTTGTTACAAAATAAGTGCAAAAACTTTGTTTTACAGACTTGTGAGAACTCTGTAAGATGTTGGATTTTTGGTGTAGATAAAGCAGAATTTTACAGCCATGTTCCAGTTCTGACCCTTGTGCTGTAGGTGTAATTCAAATGTCACCTCTTTTTCCACTTCTCCTTTTTGGGGCCATTTTCTATTTTGCCTTCAATTATAGAAGTTTTTCTCCTCTTTGTCTTGATTTTAAATCGAAATTTCAAGCGCACCGATAGTATTTGTAACAGTGTCTGTCATCAAAATAATGGAAATAGATTCTAATAATGGAAATAGAGTCTCACAAAATGTTTCCTAACTGAAGAAGGCATTTCTAGATTAATTTCTTCACTTCCTATTCCAAGTGTATTCAGAGACCAAAACTGCCTCTAAGGGTGGCAGTTACTGCTCCTTGTAATTGTGATGTGGAGGCAGATCCTTAAGAACTTCCCATGGGCAAGGAAGCAAAATTATCTGCCTTGAGATAAGAGAGAGACTGAGGCATCTGTGCACATTAATTCAGGGTTAAGGAAGTGTTCTCTCGGTAAAGGTTTTCATGTCAGATTACCCAGACTCTGTCAGGTGTAACCCCTCAGAAAAACGTGGCAGTTCAGTTAATTTTTGAGCCATACTTTTGCAAGAGTATTTACCTCAGAGTGTGTCCTCCCTGGGCTGTAGTGCTACTACAGCATTTAATTCCCCAAGTTACAAAGAAGGGAGAAGGGGATACAAAAAGTGGGGTTGTGATTCTTTTCACCACTTTCATGGTGTGAAAAATAATAATTATCTCTCATAAACTGAAAGTGCTGATAACATTAGTAATGGATGGTGGGATTCTTGCACATGTGTTTATTAATTTATAAACACCGCAGAGCCTCAGAACGAAAGGTGTTCTATAAATAGCAAGCTAATATTGATCAATCCTGACATGGAATTACCATTCTTGGAGGGCTGCAACAGTTTTTTTTCCCTTCATCCTAATCTGCTACCAGAAAGAATTCCCTGAGCTCGGGCCTTTGTTATCATTATTTGTTTCTTCCCATTGTACTCGCAGCAGCACTTCCTCCTTGTATCAGAAATGCAGGAAGAAAAACCTGAGGCTTCTCGGTTCTGAATGCAGCAGAGCTGGTATGGCACAAAATGTGCATTTGAAAGGTGGAATAGAGAGCAGGAATAGTTTCCAAGGAGGAATTAGCATGACAGTGGACAAAGGCCCGGGGTGTGCCAGAGCTCCCAGTGCCAGTTAATGGGAGCGGGTATTCCCTGACCTGCGGGACAGAGCTGCCTCGTGTTCTCACACACAGCGGATTGAGAATTACTGCTCAGCACCAGAAGAAGTTATCATTTCCTTCCAAACACACTCTCCTTTTCCCCTTTCACCACCGACAAGTAACCCGAACCCTGCCCTTACATTTCTTGTGTTTATTTGATTTCTATTTTGTTTCCCTCTTCTTGCAAAAATAAGGTTCTTACAACTGCAGGAGCGTGCTGGGGCAGACAGGTGAGGAACATTTGCCATCTCTGGGCTGGGTGGGAGGGGAAGGGGAACACAAATTCCCCATTTCTCAGATCTAAGGAGCTTTCAAGTAACTTTCAGTGCCAAGCCGAAGTGCCAAAACTTCCCAAACAAACAGCCCAGGGACGCTGGGTCAATGCACTGCCAATACCCACACACAGCGACTCCCGAGAGCCAGAAAACATCAGCAAACCTGCCCGATGATAATTCATGTATGAAATGCTGAGCTCCTGCTTCTCCAGTGGGCCTTCCCTCCCTGTCCTGGCACTGCTGGGACTCAGGAAGATGAGGATGAGGAGGGAAAGGCTGGGGTTGGAGCAGAGCTTCAGCTGGTGCATATCAATATCCCACTCCTGCCTTTCATGCAGCCACAATAATTCCCAGCAGCTGGGATTTCAGCACAGCATTTTAGTGGCTTTAGTGGGGTTTTGACTCTAAAACCTGCAGTTCTGCTGGGGTGATGGGCAGGGACATTGCAGCCCCCCTGAAACCTGTCCATCAACAAGCCACAGTTCCACTCACACGTGGAAATTCGCAATCTGACATTGGTGCTTTGCACAATGGAAGTATTGTGTGTGGCACACAGTAATATCTTCCTGCAGGCTGCCTGGGTCAGGATATTATTCAAAGTAAAGAATCAGATTTTGCTTCATTTTTGCCATTGTTACATTATTTCCTGTATGGCTTTTTTTTTTCCCCCCTCTAAAGAAATTAGCTCTTACTTCATAATGAAGTTTCTGAGAGCATTTCTTTTTAAATTAACATAATGCATTTTTTGTCCAGTAAAAAGCCTGTTTTTAAACCAGACAGTAACACACCCAACTGGGGACACTCCAAGCTTTGACTACTGACAAGAGACAAAGAGGAAGGTGATTTGTTCTGTGGAAGCAAAAGCAGAAATTAAACGATCAGACATGAAATGACAAATGTAAAACACTTTCAGTTTATCCATCTGAGATGGTGTCACTGCAGGTTACATAGGAGAAACAATTGATGTGGGGCTTTTCAATAGGAGAGTGTTCTCCCGGAATGATAGGATATTCTCGTTTTAGAATAGTGACATTTCTGTAACAGTTTAGGAGAAGACAGCTGGTTCCTGTGGTCAGGAAAGCGGAATATTTGGGATAGATTATGGACACGGGCACTGGGTAGCTGTGGGATTGTGGAGGAGACAACCTCTGTCTCAGGTCTCCCGCAACAGCTTTTGGTGCTGACAAAATCCTTGCCCAACAGATGCAACCATGGCTTTATCAAGGACTTCTGGTGACACTACAAACCCTGAGCGTGAAAAAGCCCTTCCTGCTGCAGACTTCCTGCTGCTGCCTCTGCCGGGGCACTTTGCTCAGGGCTTGTATCTTTGGCAGGCTGACAGGTGAATTAAAGCCCTTAACGAGTCCAGAAAAATGTGTAACCTGCCACTGGTGTGTCCTCTGGTGTTGTGTGTGTAGGTGTAGATAAATACCTCCAGCAGACATTGGAAGATGATAGTGAATGTGATTGTTTCATACAGAAAAGCTCCATAATTATGCTGGTGTAGAGACCAAAAGGTGGATTTTCAAGTGAAATTAGGAACTCAAGGAGTATTGCAAATATGTGTGGATCTGGATGGCTGCTTTAGGCATGTGATTATTCTAATTCGGGTATGTAAACCAGATAATTGTACATGGAAGCAACTAATTGAGCAAATTTTAATTTGCTTTTACCTGTGCAGACACTCAGGAGAGATGGGAAGAGCTTCCTGGGAGTACGTGCCCTCTGCATTTCTACTGCAGGCAGATCTTCTGTCTCCTGCTGTGGGTCCCACACAGAACTGCCTCTGAAAGGAGGAGATCCCACACAGAACTGCCTATGGATCTCACACAGAACTGCCCCTGAAAGGAGGAGATCTCACACAGAGCTGCATCTGGATCTCACACAGAACTGCCTCTGAAAGGAGGAGATCCCACACAGAGCTGCCTCTGGATCCCACACAGAACTGCCTCTGAAAGGAGGAGATCCCACACAGAACTTCCTCTGGATCCCATTCAGAACTGGCTCTGAAAGGAGGAGATCCCACACAGAACTTCCTCTGGATCTCCCACAGAACTGCCTCTGAAAGGAGGAGATCTCACACAGAACTGCCTCTGGATCCCATTCAGAGCTGCCTCTGGATCCCGTTCAGAACTGCCTCTGAAAGGAGGAGATCCCACACACGGAACTGCCTCTGAGGGGATGAGATCCCACAGTTTCAGTGCCCCAGGCCATGCCAGAGTGCTGAGCCCCCCTTCCCTTCCCTGGTGCCCCCAGGAGCGGGGCTTTGCTGTGCTCTCCCTCCCTCCCTCGCTCCCATTCCCGCTTCCCGAGCTCAGTCTCAGCGCTGCCCCTCGCTCTGGCACAGTTTAGCCCCGTGCACAAAGCAGAAGGAAGAAAGGCAAGGCAGGATGGGCTTTCTGCCTGCATCGAGACAATTTGTTTTCCCTTTTGGAAGTTGCAGCGAATGTGGAGACGAGGGATGGAGCGAGCGTGCACGAGCACCAGGAGATCCCAGAATATCTCAATAGCATTTTACTCCACTCTCAGATTCCCATCCCATAGCAACATGCTGACAAATCAAGAGCTGCCATCCTATATCCAGTGCTCCAGCTGTCAGCCTGGAGCAGTGCATCTCCTTGCTGGAGCACAGCCTTCCCTTTGTTTCAGCTTTGGAAATAAAATCGTACATTTGTAAAATAAAGGGGGAAGAATCCTTTTCTAAGGCAGTAAAGCCACTAATCCCTTTTACAGGTTCATAACTGCATTAACTGCTTTGAACAAGGAGGCACACGGTGAATGTTAATGGATCTGTAGTAACAGTACACCTTGTATTTAATATAACCAGTTACATAAAGTCAGCAGGCTCACTAAACTCACCTATACTTAATTTTATAAATATTTTCATTGATTTAAATTACTCTCAGTAAAAAATATTTGTCACCTGAACAGCCTTTGTTTCTACTTGATCATTTTTCAAGGCAGGAGAAAGATTTTTCAAGATAGCTCTGAGTACATCCCATTTTTGATGCTGGCTCAGAGAGGGTCGAGCACTCTGTTAATGTCCTCGACTTTCATGTCTGACACAGGAATAGGGTAAAGGTAATGTGAGTTTTGTGGGGCTTTTAAAAAGCACATTTTGTAGGAATGAGTGTCTTACAGAGGCCCAGGCTGCAGAGGTGGCACAGTCTTACTGAAAGCTGTCCGTAATTTAATTAAAACTCAGAGATGGCCACAGGAACAAGAGGAACATTGATGTGTTCACACCTCCACTTTACAAACAGAAAAACAGGCTGTTTTCCTTGGGAAAGGCTGAAAGGGCTGCCGAGGGCACAGTTTGGGCCATGGCAGTCAGATGCAGATGACCTTAATCCAAAGTTTTTATCAAAATGAAACAAAGGAATCCTGATGACATGAAATACTAAACTCTCTTCTGGGTTTCTCTCATTGTTTGCAAGCCAAAGGTGATCAGGAGAAGTCCATGATTTAAAAAAAAAATTCCTAGAACTGTAACTTAGGTTTGCAGGAGCTGCTCATTTACAACACAACAAAAATTGTGTGTAACATTCCCAAAGTGTGCTCTGAGGATGTGTCTTGAAATGAAATATTTGTTAATACGAGAGTTCAGCCAGTCTGCACATGGAATGAATCCCAATGAAAATGTAAACCCGAGTATTATTAATATAACACCATGCAAAGCAATAGGAAATAGTAAAAGCAGAAAAAGCAAGAAATCGCTCGGGAAAATATCTGTTTCTCCAAGGCTGGAGTTGTGATGAATTCCTAGAATCTTAAACTCTATCTGGTCGATAGACAAGGGGTAAGCAGCACTAAAGCAGGTGTTAAAAGCAGGCACAGGAATTAGGGGCAGCTCACTCCAGGAGCTGAGAAGAATTCAGATGTATTTGTATTCCTCTGGCTCACTTGTCGAATTTTCTTCCCCTGTATCTTTTAATTTGCTAAATGATTCGAGAGAATCCAACCCACCTACGTTTAATTAGCTTTATAAATCAAAGGTGACAATTCTTTAGTAACCTGTATTATTTCCCGACGTGGCAAGCTAGAAAAACGCTGACAAACTTATTTATTGACCTGTTGTGCTTTGCAAGGACAGCCAATGCTGTATTGATCCGGCCATCCCAAATCCTGTAGCAGGGGCAATAACATCCCGGAGCCTCCACATCATCACCGTTCTGTGCCCTCCCTACACGAGTGATATCCCCCACCTCTGAAAATGCAAATGCTCCCATCCCCCTGCTCCGCCTTGGGGAAGGATCTTTATTGTTTGGAATTAAGGGAGAGGGGTGCAGGAACCTTCACATTTCCTTGGCATAGTTTGCCTCTTGCATCAGCAGTGCTCGTTTGGGACTGCGCTTGCAACTTTAATTATATCCTCCCCGAGAGCTCCCCCACCCCCAGCACTGCCTAAATTCCCTTTGTGTCACCCGGGAACCCGATCCTGCGATCCTGCCATCCTGCATGGGAAAACCTCCAGTGAAGTCACCCGGCCTGACTTCCCATTTCCTCAGGTCCCCCTCCTCTAACACGTGGTTTTAAGGCAGAGGATTTAAAAATCTTAAAAGTCCGAATGCACAAGAGTGTCTGGGAGATCAGCATTTCTGTTTGTAGTTCATGGCAAAATGAGAAAAATAAATGAAGACTTCAGCATTTGACCTACTGGGATCCCTCACTTGACAATCACTCATGAGTCAGGGTGACAAGGTCACGTTCCTTATTCTTTATTCATTTAACCGTTTGATAATTATAAGTAGCAATGGAAAGCAAGCAATCCTCACAGTTAATAATCTTCCCAGACCCCAGGGTACGGGGCTGGCAAATGGAGGGAACAATGGGGAAAAGTTAAAAATTGTTTTCCGTTATCTATTACCATCAGGCAAAGGGAAAAAAAAATGTATCTTTGGAAATACATGTTCATTTCCATTTCTAGCAAAACCTACCCTGAACATATCAGCCAGCTAAAAAGACTGGGAACACACTGAAAATAGGTTTGGAATAATAATAATAATAATGATGTTCTTATTATTGTTATTATTGTTGTTGTTATTATTATTTTGATATTCTCATTTCCCCATGTGCATTTTTATGCAAATGCTGTTAGTTTCACCACCTCCAACCATCCTTAATTCCCACAGAACCTTGGCAGAGCTGAAGGTGCATCAGCACACAATTTTACTATATATATACACAAATATTTTATATATTAAAGCACCCAGGACATGAGGTTTGGGTGCCAATGACAAAGGCCACGAGTCAGAAACCACTTTCCCTCCTGCTCCCCAAGACCACATTTAAGTGCGTGACCGACTCGAAGCATTCCCTGAGCGTGGGCTCCACCAGGGATGCATTCCTGAATCCAAATCAATCTCTCCAAATAGCTGCAGGTGAAAATTCTTCATACATGCGTGCTGTGCACGCAGGGAAGAGTGCCTGGTCATACAAGCACAGGCCTGTGCTGCCGTTTATTTCAGGCCAAAAAAGGAAGTATTTCGGGTTTTTAATGCGTTCTACAGTTTCAAAGCTGCCTCTGGAAAAGCAGGATATTCTCCTGACTGTTATATTGGCTGGATATGTAATGCTCAGAATGGCAAGCAATTAAAAAAATAATAATAATAATAAAAAAAAAACAACAGCAGAAAAACCAAGCCAGCATTTCAAAACTAAATAGAGTTTTTGTATTTTAGACTGATGTTTTTTCTAGGCCATTTCCTCATGAAGCCTGTCTCAGAATATGTAAATTTTTAAAACGAAGAATGTTTGGATAACCTCGTGGTTTGAAAACAAGCAGAGCGAGGCGAGATCCATGCTGGGCACCCACAGATGGATAATATTTTGTTTTTCTTTGTGAACGTCTTTTGTCTCGAAGCTGGTGTGAAAATCTAGACGAGGGCCCCACATGATTGATCACCACAAGCATCAGAAGGAAATGATTCACCACAACACTGTAACTGAAACTGCTTCGACACCTGATTGCAAACTTCACACTGGGGGACTAATTAACTGCTGTACCTGCTCGAGATTGCAGCAGCCTCAGGACACCTCGGCCGGCAGAATTCCAGCTGTGAATACCCACTGCTCTGGCAGAAAGGTACATGCCATTCAGAGCTGAATAAAGAAGTTAAAAATACAATTTTTTAAAAAAAGAATATTAAATTATAATATCATCAGGGTTTGTTAAAAAAAATAAGTGTAGCCTCGATATCTACCTAAAGTTAAATGTACACCATTTTTTCTTTCTATTTTCAGCTTCAGGGTTTTCCTACTTCTGCCATGAGCCTCATTTCAGGTACACCTTGAACATTTGTGAAGCATTTTCAGTATTAGGAACATAAGGGTCATATTGTCTGAATTTAGATATAAACCAGTACATGAAATATCATCCAGCTCCTCGTGCGTCGTGCTCAGAGCTGAGCCAATGTCTCAGCAGATTTATCAGCAGAAATACAGTCTGCAAACAGAAATGTGTTCCTAGCAAAGCACTTACAGAGTGATTAAAAAGAATGAAGAATAGCTGGCTGTGAGATTTTTTTAGGGGAAAAAAATCTATTAAATAATAGTGGTATGGCTGCAAAATAATCTACTGAAATATGGGGTTTATAACCAGTGTCCAGCAGTGTGTTGTTGTTTTTCACTGCATTTGACAAATAAAACAATTATTCCCTTTTGCTTCCTGTTTCCTCCACTCAATTTAAGTTGAAAACTATTTTTGGGTACACTTTCAAGCATTAGGAAAAATAAAAGTCTCACAGTGTGGCAAGAGTGTGGAATGGTTTGGCAATAGCCAAGTGCCTCCTTTGTTCTCATTTTCTAAAGGATTGTGAGAGTTTATCCTGATGAGATGAAGAAGTCGGTGAACTCTTCAGGAAAAAGAACATAAAACCCCATAAAGACCACAGTGACCTCAGTTTGGGGCTTCTAAAAATAACCCTGCACCCATCTCCAGTCTCAGCAGCAGCAAAGCTCATGAAGCACCTGGAATAATTCCTTGCTCATCCATGGTTTTTTGCTGCTAATCCTGTGTATCCAGGGAGCTCCATCACTTGCATTTGGGACTCTCTGAGGGAAGATTTGGGTATTTTTGGAGCTGCCCAGTGAAGGGTCGTGGCTGGAAATCAAGGTTTAAACACCACTCCCCTCCCAGCCCCACCAGGATAAATTCCAGCTTGCATTGCAAATTTGCCCTAAATCGCTGAAATCTGGAGATGTTTCCCAACAGACGTTTGGCTGCATATTTTCCATGTAAATGAGGCTTGGAGTACACCAGGTTTTCTGTATTTTACCTTCTGAATTCGCAGCCACCCCGAGCTCAACAGCAAACTGCTGATTTCCTAGTGGGGAATTCGTGTTACGTGTGTAGGCAGTTGGTAATTTCATCTCTGTGTTCCCAATATTAATCAGGAATTTACTCCCTATTCCCAGTGCTTCCTCAAGATAAAAAAAGTGCACATCTGAGGTGGGACTCCTCCGGAGTGCTCTGGTCTCACAGTTCTGGGTCACACTTCCCAGCTATCTGTAATCAGATATTGAATTTCTGCTTGAGTTAACGCTCATCCTCTGGGAAGAAAAGCTAAAAAAATCTCGTACTTATTAAAACATCACAACCCTAAGAAATAAAGTTCTTCCTCTAAAAATAGAGCAAGGAGGAAATGCCTCCTAACGCTGAACACTCGCAGCTTTGACCTGCAAACAGCAGCTCTGGAGAGGTCGAATTCTGGTGTTTTCCTGGATCTCCTCTCCCAGATCCCCTGACCAGGTTCTAGCAAACTTGGCCACACTGACACCTTCCAGGTGTAGCAATTCCTGCAGGCACTAAATTAATGAGCCAATTTCATCAATAGGTGACAATTTTCAATCAGAATTCATCTGAGTTAGATTCACATGCAGTTCTTTCTCCACAGTAGGCTCTGCTGCTATTGTTGGTAAATGTTACATGACTCACTTGAAATAAAAAATAAAATCAATCAAACTCAAAGCCAATAGCTCAGTAGTCAATAAAACTAAGGAAAAAAACTGATGCTTGGACAAAAGTTTTCTGAAAAAAAATTATCATTTCTCATGACATGTTTTTACTTTTTTTTTTTTTTTAATCTCACTATTTTTAACAGCTATGCATTTACTGAAAGAAGAGTGAAGATATCCACAAAATTTCCAAGTGTTACTCTTCTTTTGTGTGGAGAAATACAAAAAACTTCTCACTGCTCTGCTTTGACCCCACAGAGATCAAAGGACTCAGGTTAAACACAGTGTCGGGATTACGAGGGGGTTTCAGTGCCTGAACACTGCAGGTCTTAATGGAGTTACTCTGTTTGGAAGGTCCCAAAATCAGCATACAAAATCCATGGTTTCTGATGGAAGGGGAATATAAAATAAGGGGTTTATGTGTGGAGCTGAGAACAGGGAGTGTCTAACCTGGGAAGCAGAGCGAGAAACGTCAGGAGCTATCAGAGGAGCAGCTCCATAGACCAGAGCACTGCTCTGAGCACCGGGGCCCTGCTGGGCAGGGGAGAGAGGACAGCCGAGGCAGAGCCCAGCACAGACCTGGGCGGGGCACCAGGCTGGAGCTGCCCATGCCCTGAGCAAGGAGAACGTCGATACCTCACTGAAATTACAGCTGGGGCAGGGCACACCTGGCTGCAGACAGAGGAGGCTGATGGAGGGACAGTGGCACCTGGCTCTCCATCCCTGCAGGGATGCCACCAGCCTCCTCCTGCTGTCCACTCCTCTCCATCCCTGCAGGGATGCCACCAGCCTCCCCCTGCTCCCAGATCTTCCCTCCATCCCTGCAGGGATGCCACCAGCCTCCCCCTGCTCCCAGATCTTCCCTCCATCCCTGCAGGGATGCCACCAGCCTCCTCCTGCCCCCAGCTCTTCCCTCCATCCCTGCAGGGATGCCACCAGCCTTCCCCTGCCCCCAGCTCTCCATCCCTGCAGGGATGCCACCAGCCTCCCCCTGTCCCCAGATCTTCCCTCCATCCCTGCAGGGATGCCACCAGCCTNCTCCTGCTGTCCACTCCTCTCCATCCCTGTAGGGATGCCACCAGCCTCCCCCTGCCCCCTGCTCTTCTCTCCATCCCTGTAGGGATGCCACCAGCCTCCTCCTGCTGTCCTCTTCTCTCCATCCCTGTAGGGATGCCACCAGCCTCCCCCTGCCCCCTGCTCTTCTCTCCATCCCTGTAGGGATGCCACCAGCCTCCCCCTGCTCCCAGCTCTTCTCTCCATCCCTGCAGGGATGCCACCAGCCTCCTCCTGCCCTCCCAGCCCCTCCTGCAGCTGCAGCTGCCCCGTCTCCACCTGCACAGCACCAGCCACCTGCCCCTGGCCATGTTCAGCCCATCAGGTCATTCCTGTCACCCGTGTCCCTCAGCCCCTCTCCAGGACGTGGAGTTTTGTACGGGCTGACCCCACAGGGAGCCCCTTCTCTGTCTCAGGGCATCTCTCTGCCAAGCCACCCTTCACCTTTCACAGATCCCGGGCCAGCTCCAGCTCCTCGCTCGTGTTTTACACCCAGTCCAACCCCGAGCAAAGACAAAATTAAACAGGAGCCCACCTAATGAGCTTTTCAAAACTGTGCAGTGAATTTTTCATTGCGGGAAGTGCAGCCACTTCTGGAGCCGAACGCAGCAGCTCATAAATAACAGGCAAAAATTCTGTGCAACAGCAGAGGAAATTCTGGGTGACTGCAATGTAATTTGTCACTTGTGGACTAATGGAGATTGGGTTGTGACACACTCTTGCTTTTCTGCCTCTGTCTGAATGAGCATCTTTGTTTTCCACACAGCCTCTCGTCTAAAATTGGTGTTCTCTGTAATAAAGGGTGACCACAGGAAAATACAAAAGATAAAATATTTAAAACGAAACCACAAAAGGACACTGCTGCATCTCGAAATGTTGTTCTAAATATACACAGGCAAAATGAAGAAAAATCAAAGGAAATTGCAAAGAGCAGGTGGAGCAATGTCAAATTATTTGTGCTGTTCAGCTGATGGGTGTGCCATGGTCAATAATTTATGAATAAGTGAATAAAGAATTATTTTATCTGTCCATTTCTCATATGAGCATTTTCTTGCTACTAATGTTTAACCGTGGCTACTGGGACTTAAACACTCAATATTTCCCAAAATCAGAAGAAAAACATTTCCAGAAAGGACAGGAGGAATTAGATAATTTCTGTATATTCTCATTGCAGAACTGTTTGTACATCTCTTTATTTTATAAATAATATTTCAAAGGCAACAGAAGTGATGTTTTGCATAGTGTGTCAACTCCAGGAATGTCACCAAGCCGTATAATATTGGGGTTTTTTTAAGATTCAGTTCTGGGAGGCAGAAATGTTCTCATGTGTTTCCATGAGAACTGCAAGTACTTTCTTGAAGTTAATTCTTTATTTCTCTTGGTCTTTCTGAATGAAAACAAAAGCTTGAAAATATGAACCGAGAATACCTAAAGTCTCAAAAATCCCAACCAAATAAGATGGAGGCAGTATTTTTAAACCCCAAGGCTTTGGAAAGTCACTCCTGTGACTATTTCTACCACCGTTGTCTGGCAACACAGCCCTGGGAGTGTGACACAAATAATGCAGAGAGGCAGCAACATTTTCAAATCTCTCCACGTGTGTCCTGGCAGCTCCAGCGTCTGCAGGTGGGGATTTGAACAGAGGAGAAACTCCTCTCCTTGAAACCCATCTTTGCAGGAGATTAGGGTGGGTAATCAAAGGCAGAGCCCTTTCCTCAGCACAGGCACACACAGCTGCAGGGGGCTTTGATTGGAGATACCAAGGTATAGATATGTATTTATATATATATTTCACTCTCCAAATATAATTATTCACTGGAAAACTGAATGCAACACAACAGCTTCTACAGACAGGCTTGCAGTGCATCTGTTCCTTTCTGATCTAAATAAAACAGAGCAAGAATCTCACTCAGTATCTTGACAAAACACTTCATCTTTGTGTGTGTGAGATCTTTCCTCCCCTAAAGAAACCTCTTCCTGCCTCCTTCACTTTCTTCTGGTGTCATCTAGACATCAGCATATTTGTATTATGTACTTTTGAATTTTCTTTCCCCCCTCTGCAATGGATTTTCTTTTCCCCTCTGCAAAATGCTCTGCTGACATCCCATCAAAATGAACTAAAATGCTTTTAGGTGACAGAGAAGTGGCAACTGAGGCTGGCTTAGATTATCCATAACAACAGTTTTTCTGGAGCTGTGTAGGTGAGTGGATAGGGGTGTATTTGTGGATGCACTCTGCAGTTTGATTTAACAAAATCGTGATTGATCAAGGCCTACGAGTCAATTATAAAATCCCAATTGACTTCAGTGGGGTTGCATCTATAATAATCAGGTTATGAAACACCCCAGGAGTGAGGCCAGAGCTAAAAGCTGCTGCCCACCCTAAATGCAAGAAGGGTGAAGGCATCCAGGAGGACATTCCATTGAACGGGAGCTTCCTCAAGCACAGAGCCCTTGTGAGGACTGGTGGAGACAAGAACGGTGGGAGAGGGAGAGTTAAGGAGAAATACAGAAGTTTGTAGCCATTAGGACCAATGGAACACCCTTGTGAGGGAAGCTGTGAGGGGGCTTCATCCCAGCTGGTGCCTGAGGACGTGGGAATGGACACAGTGCTCTGCTGCTGCCATCCCATCCCATCCCATCCCATCCCATCCCATCCCCATCATCCCATCCCAGCTTGGCCCTGTACTCCTGTCTAGGCCACAAAGAACCTTGTCCTTCATATTCCAAGCATTTCTGTGGCCTTAGGATGAAGCCCTGATGAGCAGGGTCTTTCACACCCTGATGTTTCCAAACTGACAGGGAGCAGGGATAAATGGGATATTGGGCAGGAATTGTTCCCTGGGAGGGTGGGCAGGCCCTGGCACAGGGTGCCCAGAGAAGTTGTGACTTCCTGGATCCCTGGCAGTGCTAAGGCCAGGTTGGATGGGAATTAGAGCACCCTGGGACAGTGGGAGGGGTCCCTGCCCTGTCAGGGGTGGCACTGGATGAGGTCTAAGGTCCCTCCCAACCCAAACCATTCCATGATATGATGTGATGCCCTAAGCAGGATGTCCAGACCTGTCCGGGAGCTGCATCCAGGGCTGCCCAGAGCCTTTCCCAGGCTGACCTCCAGAAGGGATGGACAGACCACTGGACCAGCACCTCTCTGGTGCTGGGTAGGACGGAGGCACAAGCCCTGCCTGCCCTCCGTTCCCTGCAGCTCTGCCAGAGACTTTCACTTCTCCTATACAGCAAAGCTCCTCTCTTATAGGGAGGTTTCCCTCCACTGTAATTAGATTCCACGGATTTAATCCCCTGGGAATGTAGCAATTACCATATACCTGACAAGTGCTAAATGCTGCATTCCGTGGGGATTATCACCTCCGGCTGAACAGAGAGAAAAGGGGAGGGCAGGAGAAATTTCCCCTTCCTCATGGGCTGGGGAGTGGGATGGAAGGAGCCTGATTTACTGCAGCTGCTGGCTGGGCTGGGGAGAGCGGGACACCGGGGGAAGGCATTCCTGAGAGGGACCAGACAAAATGTTTATCTCCCATAAAAAGAGCACGGGTAATGCTGCACATCTGGGTCACCCTGCTCAGTTCCTGTGGTGCTCGCTCCAGCTGGTCTGTGTTTACAGAGGGATTTTTATTAATGCTGCTGCTGCACGGAGCAAATACACTGCAGAATAAGTGAGATTAAGACAATTGGTTTAATAGACTTCAGAAATAAGTGACATTAAATCAAAATCGTGTGCCCCAGGAAGAGGCAGAGGAGAGGCATTTATGTGGAGTTTATGCACCTTGTGATGCACAATTTATTACAGCTTGTTTAAAAAGCACAGCGTTGTTACAAAGCTCCTATTCTTTTGTATTATCTCAGTTATTTACAAGATGCACAGTGATGCTGTGAGGGCACCCTTCAGTGCTGATAAACTACTCGGGATCAGCAGATAAAAGGCAGAATTTACCAGCACGATCATGGCAGTGTTTATATGTGCATCCACTCCGTTGCTATGAGGCGTTTTGCAGGTTTAGCAAATTGGAATTAGGGGAGATTTCTCTGTGGTCTGACCAATGCTCCTCTGAGTGAGAATGTACATCTGATTGGAATTAAACGTTAGCAAACTAAAAGCATTTGATTTTGCAATGAACACCCTGCCGTGGCAAAAACTGGTGGGATCACCTCTGTGTTCCACAGCAATGACAACCTTTTGTCCCCAAGAGCGACACGCTGGCTCCATGCACCTGGGAAGGAGGCACAACATGGAATGGTTTGGGTTGGGAGGGACCTTAAAACTCATCCAGTGCCACCCCTGCCATGGCAGGGACACCTCCCACTGTCCCAGGCTGCTCCAAGCCCCAATGTCCAACCTGGCCTTGGGCACTGCCAGGGATCCAGGGGCAGCCACACCTTCTGCGGGTACCCACTGCCAGAGAAGAATATTTTCCTAATATCCAATCTAAACCTTCAGTCTGTCGGTTTGAATCCATTCCTCCTCGTCTGTCATTACATGCTCTTATAAAAAGTCCTTTTCTGTCTTATTACACATCAGTGTCATCAGTTCATGTCTGTGACATCCTCTATGATATTTTGATGTTGCATGGGAGAAAGCCCAGCCCTCTGTGTAGAGCTGTTTGTATTCCAAGGGCATATATGGGTGCCAAAATGATATTTTTAAGATTTCAGGATATTAAGCCAAGCTTTTTGCTGGTTTTTCCTGAAATCCAAGGTCACAACTATATCTATTTAACGCAGGCTGGATCCATAAAGGGTTGGTCATGTGACAGCATCTGCATTCTTCATCATATCCCAACCCATTGTATGAGAGAACTAAAGCAGGAGCAGGGTGTGGTGTTTCTGCGTTTCCTAACTCATTAGCAAGTCTTTAAAGATGACTCCTGTCTTTCAGTAGCACGGCAAACCAGTTTAAACAAACAGAAAGAAAATAATTATTAATTGGCTAACAGCAATAATAGGCCGCTCGGATTTCTTGAAGTCTCGCTGCCAGGACAAATCCCTTGAGAGCAGCAGCAGCAGCAGCAGCGTGAGCTCCGCTTCTCACAGCTCTTCTGAAAATTGCCCTCAGAGGTGCTAATCCAGCTCCTGTCCGTGCTCCCGGGGTCATCTCCCTGTTCCATGAGCCCTGGGACAGAGCCTGCTCCTCCTGTCTCTGTGGGAGCCTGTGCAGCTCATCCTGCCCGGGGCTGACCCCAGCACGGGGCTGCTGGAGGCAGGGGAGGAGCGGATGCTGCGCAGGGCTGTGTGTGGATGGATGTTCCTGCGGGCAGAGGCATTCCCTCCTGCTTCAGGCACCCAGCAATCACAACCCGACCAACCCACAGCTCTCCCCTGGTCTCCTCTGGCCATTTCTACCCTCGTTTGTGACAAACTCAGCCTGGCCTTGGCCGAACTGGTCCTTTATTCCTGCAGCAACAAATTCCAGGGTAGCCCATGCTGGTGAACAGCTTTGAGGCAATTTGTGGGTTTTTGGGTTATCCTAGAACAGACGCCTGGCAGTTCTGTGGCTCCTCACGTTCCCCACCACCTCCCTGCTGTCAGCAGGGCAGTCAGACCCATCTGCCCCTCTGAATCCTCAGCTCTCCCTCTCCCCACATCCATAATTTGTGCCTGTTGAAATTAGTCTGAACCCTTTCACTGACTTCACCAAAATGAGGATTCACTTAGTGGCTAAGGAGAGAAATTAAAAAAAAAAAGGTAGGAAGAGCCTATTGACAATTTAATCCTCTCAGTGGCTCTGGGCTGACATTAAAACTGTTGCAACCAAACCCAAGTGGTTAATGACACTTAAAAACCTGTTCTTGTCTCTGCAAGCTGTCACAGGGCTTTGTCTTCCAACGGGGGGAAGAAACTCAATGCTCAGGCAGTGAATGAGACACATGCATGTGATCAGGGTGATCAGAGCATGCAAAACACATCGGAACAAAACACACACTGAGGTCAAAGCAGCAGAAAAATGAAAGCGTTTTGTGTTCCTCATTTGCCTGACTCACTGAATCCCTGGCCAGGGACGTGCCTGAACCAGACTTGGCTCCTCTGCTTTACAAACTCCGAGGCTGCATGTTCCAATCGGCACCTGTTCTGCAGTAATTCGGAATTAATGTCCCGGCCAAAGCCTCAAAGGGATGAACAAGAATGCGAGCTGAAAACTAGTTGCTTCTAATTGTCATGAAAACAAATGTCAAAAGAACATGTGTTTCTACTTAGCCAACTCTGCTTACTGAGTTTGAAGCTGTTTTGTGTTAGTTTCTACCATTTAAATTAAATGTTTTGTCTCTGACATACTTGATGTGGCTTTAAGAAGCTGTGCTTCCCCCCCATCCCCCTTATGAATCTTAATGTTTGCCTGGATTTGTTTGTAACATCAGACAAAAGACTGGCAGGCTGTGCCAGAGTGACACAGATTTTATGTCGAAACAAAGCACAGCCAAAAAAAAAAAAAAATCAATTAGGGGTCATTAAGACCCGAAGTTTTCAATGAAAGAAATACTGTAATGGAATAGTAATACTTTGGGGGTTAGGAGTTCTTTTAATTCCTGAAAGAGCTATTTTGCACTGCCCCTCCTCCACCCCATCGCTGTGAATCTGCTGTGTTGCAGAATGAGTCAGCTCTGGAATATCCAAACTCCACAGCTGTGCATTAGCATTTGGGAAGAGTATCACTGGGAGTTCATATTGGACATGTGGAAGCAGTGACGCTCCTTTTCAAGCCGTGGGGAGAGAATGGTTCAAAACACAACACGTGGGGATGCAGCACTTGCCCTCCAGCAGCTCTAAACCACTTTCCAAAGGGAGTTTTCCACGGATTTTCTTGAGGCAGCAGCAAGGCCCATCATGGAGATGGAATAAGCATTGCAGGGGCTGTTAAAAGATTACGATTTAGTGTCTGATGTCATAAAACGTGGATGGCAGCTTTTTTATTTGCTTTTTCCCCCCCACTATTCCTCGTTCCTTGAGGCCATCTCCTTACAAAAGGAACACTGCAGCTTTGTTTCCTAAGGAATGGAAGTTCAACTTCAGTTCTTTCCATAACAAGTGCATTATTAGAAAAGAAAAATAAATCCTGCTAATCACAGCAGTTCCCTGGAGCGGGGCAGTGGGGTTCTGTGGACACGTTAAAATCAGCTTTTCCCAAAGATGAGCCTAAGACCCGGCTGGGTTCACGACCTGGAAGTGCAGGAGGAAATGGGCACACGAGCCTGGAACAGGAATCACAGCCTGAAAGCTTGGGAAGTGCTGCTTTGCATAAAACCCACAGGAGTGACAGTCACACTTTGTGTTTCCAGGAGGATTCGGTCCCAGCTCGGAGCAGGGACTGGGAGCAGGACCGGGATCAGGGCAGGGCTCTGGAAGGAGCATCCAGGGAGCCTGGGGGCTGAAGCAGGGCTGGGACAGAGGGTCTGGGGCTGGGTTTGGGTCTGGTGCACCCCTTTGGGGACCCACAGGCACCCCTGAGCCATGGGGATTTGGGGCAGGGAAGGGAGGGATGTGCTCACATGGCCAGCTCACATTTGGGGCAGGGAAGGGAGGGAGGTGCTCACATGGCCAGCTCACATCTGGCCTGCATCTGGCCCTGCTTACAGGAGCACATTCTGGAAGTTTAGGCTCAAAACCCCTCCATTTCTGAAACCTGTGTTGTGCCCCAGGAGCACAAGTCCTTTGGGATGGGCTTTCAAAGGAGATTGGCACGGTGCCATAAAAATACGCTGCACTTGATGGGGGAATGAAGATCTGCACCAGTGGAGAATATGCAAATTAACCTTTTGAGGATAGATCATTAAGGTCTCCAAATATATTAAGATGTTCTGCACCCAGTTTGCATTTGGGAGTGAGGAACCTGCTCCAGGCTGAGCTGGGAGCTCCCAAAGCACTCCATAAATATATTTGTGCAAAAGCCCCCACAAGGAACCTGCAGGAAGGGTGGGAAGACCCCATTTTGAATGTGAGGGAACAGAACAACTTCAATACCAGCTACAATTGTTAATAATTAATATAATTAAGTCTGTCAAAGCCTGCCCTATGCCACCTCCCTTTAAGGACCGACACCAGCCTGTTCTGCATTGGAGATTTTTAGTCCAGCAGGAATTTCATATCCTTAATTTGCAACTTCTGAAGTGCTCGTGAGTGTGGTGCAAAACTGAGCACAAACCACCCCGTTTACTGGATAACCACACTGAACATATTTTGCCTGGCCTGTGATGGAGGATAAGATCTCCTCACCACACAATTCCCAGCAGGCTGCCCAGCGAGCAACCCTCACATTAAGTCTGTAACACCACGCACAGGTAAGTCAGCTCTGGAGTGAAAATCTCTGATATTTGTGTCATTTGGATCCAAGCAAAAAGGGAAGATCTGGTGGCTGAGGCTGCAGAAAAGCCGCCTCCTGTTAAATGACACAGGTGAGAACAGCAATTTTCTGTACACCTTCCATGGCATGAGTAATTCTGCAAATGTCAGGTGGGTTTGTTGGGATCTGCAGGGGATATATTTGTCTCACAAAGGCAAGAGGATTTAACTCACACATCTGACTTGTCATGAGGGCTTGGGAGCCATTTTAAAAGTGGAACAAGTGCCTCTGTGGTCTTTTTGCAGTGTCTTCGTTCTCTACTCCTCCTCCTGCCTCCCTGAATCTGGCACTTCTCCCAAAATGCACACCACACTCAGGAGAAGGAAAACACTAACCCTGTATAATTTGAATAAACGAGCTCTACATATATCTCCACTTACAGTTCACATTATGCAAAAAATCCAAGATAAATGAGGCTGAGCATAAAAGGCCCTTAGTGTGTAATTATAAATACTAAAATGGAGTATTTTTCCAAAACAAGAACTTTTTTTCTTTACATTTGCATACTCTGTCGACTTTTGACCCGCAATAAAAATGTAGCACAAGTTGGTAAGTGACTGAGTCAGAACAGGACCTTCTGTTTGCATCACTCCTGCTGCCTTCTGGAGTTTCAGTCCTTAGCAATTTACTCAGATTTACAGTCATGGACTGAGCAGCTCCAGTGGGTAACCAAAAGCTCTTGTCTTGAAACATGTGAATTGTTAGATTAAAATTCCTGGGCTTCAGGATATATGCAGAAATTCCATGGTTCAAATTATAGATAATAACGAGTAAGGATCAAACCTTGAGATGCCTTTGGCTTGGCTGTGTTTTCCAAGCTCAGCTGGAGCAAACAGGCGGGATGGGATGGCTGCTGCCCCTCGGCTCCCAGATGTGTCTGTGCAGGGCCACAGCCCTGAGGAGCAGCTCAGGGAAAGAGGGAACAACACTGGGACAAAATCAGGTTTCACTTAGCCTTTATTCAACTTAATTTCTTTTCCCCTCTGTTTCTGTTTCTATTCTGATTTCTAAACTATATGGATTATTGTTAGAGAAGTGGGGTGCAGGCAGTTGTGCTTCAGGGAAGCTGCTGCAGGCCGTCCTGGCTGTTAATCTGCTCACACAGAAATGCTAAATCCTGCAGGGTTTCACAACATCCCAGTACAGTTCCTAACTTCTATGTTAGAAAATACTTGGGTGATCAAACTCCAGTTCTTTTGGCATGAATTCACAGAATCCCAGAGTGGTTTGGGCTGTAAGGGACCCTGCTCTGGAATCACCCAGCTCATCCCACCACGTTCACCCACACTGATAACACCAAAATGGGAAGGCTACAGGTAAGATGAAAATTACAACATTTCTCTGATCTGCCATGTAAATCATGCAAATGATTTTTAGGCTAAGTAAAGGCTAAGTAAAACCTGCTGACCTCGGTGGGAGCTTTTCTACNTGGAAAAAATGCAAATCCAGCACTCGGAGCAGGCGGGAGCAGCTGAGGACTGACTGCACCTGGAGGTGCCTGCACTGTACCTGCTCACAGCCAGGGCAAACAGCAGCAGTGCTGGGGATGGAGCCACTGCAGAGCTGGCTCCCAGCTCCCTGCTCTGGAATCACCCAGCTCATCCCACCACGTTCACCCACACTGATAACACCAAAATGGGAAGGCTACAGGTAAGATGAAAATTACAACATTTCTCTGATCTGCCATGTAAATCATGCAAATGATTTTTAGGCTAAGTAAAGGCTAAGTAAAACCTGCTGACCTCGGTGGGAGCTTTTCTACAGGACAGGTCCCTGTGGACTCAACAGCAGCAACACCAGATCTGCTTCCAGTTTATATTTAAACAGAAAAAAATAGAGATGTCTTGTTCAAGCGGAGCCTGAGAACCACAGAGATGAAAGGGGGAAGGGGAAATGGTGCTGCAGCAGCAGCTGATCACTGCTTCGCAGATTTTCAGCCCAGCCACCCAGTCAGGACGGGTTCAGCCTTAAAAAGTCCATTTTGCTTGCCCAGGATGAATTTGGCTTTTAGGTTAGAGAACTGTCCCAACAGAGCTGCACAAGGATTTCCTTTGAGCACCCTCGTGGCCCTGGGGCCAGAAATCTCCATCCTGTGGCTCCAGCCTGGCCAAGCTGCCCCTCCTGCCCCTCTGGTGTGTCCTGCCCCTCTGGAAATGAGGGATGAAGGGTGGCACAAGGTGAGCGGAGCCTGTGGTGCTCCTCAGGACTGTGCCAGCTCTCTCCCTCCCGTGCAGATAAACCACAGAACACACGAGGGGAGCAGAAGCAGAGCTCAGGCACTCGCTCTGCTGCAAGGTCAGATTCCCTGATAAGGCAGATTTAGTGTGGAGCAACCCTTGGAGTTATTGGACTAATCATATTTCTGGTTCATTTCCACAATTACAGAAGAGGTCAAGTGGATTCTTCATTTTAACGAGTTCCCTAAAATCTGGCAGCTTGTTGGTACGAGGCAGATAATTTGTAGGGGTGTTGTGTGTTTTAATCTCATCTTCCTCCCCCTTTGAATGGTAATAAACCAGCACCTTTCTGTGCAAATGCTGCCTCTTTTGAAATGCTGGTTAATTTAACCTCTATTTATTATTACACATTGTGGTTGTTGCCTTCTCTGTACACTGGTTTCATTCTCTGTATTCTCACTTTAACTGATTATAACTGAGTGGGAAAGTGCAAGACCTCTGGTTGAAATTCAAAAGAAAATAAATGGATTTTTTATGGCCTGAAGAATCTATTCATTACTAAATCATTTATCTTTGCAGAAGGAGTGCCTATATTCAATATGCCTTCCTATTTCCCTAATTTTATTTCTCTCTAAGTACGCTCTGTGCTTGAAAATAAATCTCTATTGAACTTCCACAGAGAGGCTCTGCTGTTGACAGTCCCAACAAGAGCCTAATTAACAATATTAAACACATCTCAGAGGTTGTGTATAAAGCTTGGGCATTGCTGTGTCTTCCCTAAAAATGAAACTTGGATGAAAATGTAAACCAGGAGTGTGCTCGTGGGACTGTCAAAGGCGCATTGCAGCGAGCAGCAGAGCACACACACACGACCTTTAAACACACTGCTCGTGCTTTTTGGCTTCCTTCAAAGATTTCTTAAGAGGACGAGAGTCATTAAGCAGGAGGGGAGGGAGGGGAGGCATTAAGATTGTTTAAATTGCTTTTTCTTAATTCCAAATTGTCTTCCTCTGGTGAATCCTGACTTTATTGCTTCTCTTGCATCTCGGGGCAGTGCAATTACATTCTTACCTTGAACAAAGGCTGAACTTTGGACAGTGTTTGGAAGGGTTTACAAATAAAGTAAACAGTTCTGCTGCATAAAACATATGTATCTGAGCAGGACTTCCTCCTTCCCAGAGGAGACACATTCATGTAATTTAATTTGTAAGCTTCCTCAGCTGCTGTTTGAAAATGTTTCCTCTCTGTTTGCAGTAAACAGAAGGTTAAAATTCACAGCTCCCCCCCGCCTCCAATTGTTAAACTTTGGCGATTCTGTTAAAGTTACACCAAATGCTGCCTTTACCAGCTCAGATATTAAATATTGGCTTTCAGTTTCAACTTGAGCTGCTGCCTTTGTTCAGGCTGGATGAAGCCCAAATAGGTTATCTAGTTTAGTTATTACTGGATGGTTCTAGTGGGGCTTAACTGGGTGTTTTTACATTCAAGCGTAGAAACCAGGAGGGGGGTGGATTTGCTAATTTTACATCTCCATTTAAAAAAATCACAACGTTTTTCCATACCCAGGTTAAAAATTAACAAATCAGAATGTTGGACTTTTAACTCCTTGCTCAGACAATGCAAAGTTGGGATCGATTTTAACTGCAGGATTAAAATGTAGCTGGAAATGTGCCACCTCCAGGTGTGACAATGCAGAGATGCCACATTTATTATGGGTGACTTCTGTCCCGGGGTCTGGCACCTCCCCGGCCCTGGGTGCTGCCCACGGGGCCATCCAGCGCACAAGGAAGGGTTTGCAAACATTTGCAGAGCACTTTTTTCTCTTTCCCCTCAGCACCGTGCCCCATTTCAGCTCTCCCTGTGGGTGTGAGGGTTTGTTAGCAGAGATACCAGGGTGGGAGGAGGGTGGTTGTGCCCACGAGTGGCTGCTGCCGAGGAAATTTGGTATTTACTGTTTATTATACTTTCACACTCTAATAATCCAGGCCCAAAAAAGAGCCTTGTCATCTGACCCCGGTCCGTGGGGACCGATTGTACGTCCCCAGTCATGAATAGTGCAGGGGAAAGCTGGGGAACAATTAGCTGGTTGAATATGATTTGAATAAATAGTTAACTTGGAGCTGCTGATTTGGATTCTGCATCTGCATGTGAGCAAAGGCGAGCAGCAGGAACAGCACTGCTCTGTGTGCAGCCCTGGGAGCCAGGCAGAGGCTCAACAACCTCCTGCCTTATGGTTTATTGTGCTGGATCAGGCCAAACAACTGGGAATGCCATTCCCAAGTGTTCACAAGGCAGGACACTCTTCACCCTCACACCCCCAGCTGGCCCAGGAATCATAATGCTCTTTGAAAGCACAATTATTTGTTTGTTTTTAAGCTCTTTGCCTGCGTGTAAATCTTACTGTTAATTTTAACTTCCCTATGAGATAACACCTGCAGCAACCTTTTTATTTTTAAGGAATATGACATTTTTATGCTGAACTGTGGAACACTGATAAACGGGGATTGGAAAAAATATAATCCAGGAATTTGTCAAGCATTCAAAAATGGACAGGTGGAGGGAGAGCATCTCCTGCAGCTCGTCCAGGCCTGCAGGAGCTGTGCTGATGCTGCCAGTGCTGGTCAGCACAATTGTTATCAGCATTGGACAAGATAAGGAAAGGCAGTCACTGGGAGATCAGAACACAGGAGTTTGGCCTTCCTGCTCTCTCTGCAGCCTCCTGCCCTACCCTGGGCTCTCTCTGCTTTCCACAATTACATGGATGAATAGCAGGAGACTTTGGCACGAATCAAACCCTTTCGTGGATGTGAATTTTGCAGTTCTGCCCCAAGCTGAAGGAAACTCCAGTGGCCGGTGTCACCCCAAGGTGCCAGCGGTAACATCATTGTGCTGTGATGCCAACCCTCTCCAAACAGGGCTGAGCTCCCTTCCCGGGGCTGGCTCCGAGCTGCCTCTTGCACGAGTTCACTCCGGGTGTCACAGGGACAGGGACGGCAGGAAAACCCCACAAGGGGGCACAGGGTTTTGGGGTTAAACCGAGCTCACAGAGCTCCTCGTGAGGCAGGCACAGCCCGGGGTGTGCAGCGGCACTGCCGGCCAGCAGGATGCTGGGTTTGGGCACACCAAGGCCCGATCTTTGGCCACCAAAGTCGGAGGAGACTCCGGAGTGCCCCTCTGAGCTGGGACAGCAAAAGCAGCGCTGGGCTTCCAGCGAGGGCCACCCTTCCTCCTCCCCCAGCCCTAATTAGGTCTCTCTCCTTCTCCCTCTTCCACTTGCGGTTGTTCCCAAATTTGCTGACCTCATGTAATTCCTAATTTGACAAGCTGGCTCCCTTTTTTTCTTTTATTTTTCCCCTTTTTTTGCTATTTTTGTCGTAACAAGTTGAAACCAGAGCAGCCTGTCTCCAGCAGCCTCCATTCACAGCAATGTTGGGACGTTTCACGCAGCACAACACAGAGGAAGCCCAGCTTTGTCTCCCTGCAAAGAAATGCCCGCAAAGACAGCAAAACAACGGGAGGGGAAGCTGCTTTCTTTTTGTTCCAAACAATTTTGCCAAGAGCACACATACAGAGGGGAAAAAAAAAAAAAAAGAAAAAAAAAGTGAAGAAAAAAGAAAGGCACCTTGGGGAAACAAAAGATGAACTTGTTAATAAGAGATGAGTTATTGGCCTTGCGTTTCAGAGGAAAACAAAGATTCTTGGATGCCTTTTTTTTGTACAGCTCAGATATTTCCTGCTGCAGCATGTGCTGGGTAAGAGGCAAGCGGTCAATGGCAGGAATTACTCGAATGCTGATGCGTTGTTTTGGATTTTCTGAGTGAAAAGTGTTGTTTGTTTTGGAATTTGTTTTGAAGTGATTTTTTTTTTTCCCTGGAACAACCAGAACTCTGCTTTTGCTTTACTCATGTCCTTGTTTTCCTGCTAACACTCATCCTTTTCCCCACATTAGTTGCTTGGTGACTGGTATTAATCTCCACATCCAACAGCATTTTTACAACCACCCTGATGCAGAAACAAAATTAGTCAGAAAATCTCTGGGAGATTTTTTTCTCCTACTTCTTTCCTTCTTTCTTTCTTTATTTTTTCCTTTGCTTTTTTTTCCTACTGTATAAAAATGAACCAACCAACAAACTCTGTGGCAGGAGATCCAGGCCTGCCTGGACCAGTGAAATATTCTTTGTCTTGCTAAAGCTGACTGGGGAAAAAAGTACAAATCAATAAATATATACTATTTTCTTTTTAATAATTCAAGTTTTGTCAGGATTCTGGGAGGCAATATTTGAACCTAGCAGGGTTTTTGCAGCTAACACTTCTGTTTATCAGCTCTTTAAGTTCTGCATCCAGCCAGTCCTTCAGGAGGGAAGCAGCTGCCATTCCATGGAGAAATGCAACACTTTGGATGGATTTCCATGCCTGGGGTAGAGGAGCACAGGACTTACTTAATTTCTCATCCCTGTCCTGCTGAAGAGCTTGGATGGCACGATAGGAACCCAAAACAAATCTGAAACCATGACAATTCCCCTTAATAAACAGTGCTGGATGGCCCTGGAGTTTCCATGGGAGTTTTGCTGGAATGAGATAGGATGATTTGTACGGAGAAAAATGCAGATTTCTCTCACCCAGTGTCCCTTTCCCTGCAGAACAGATCTGGCCTAGCATTGGCAAGGGAGCTCATTTGGACCTTGTAATTACTCATGTCCTGGCTTTATTTTTCCCCTTATCAACTTGTCCAGGAGATAAGAACAATGAAGGGAAAAAGGAGGAATGCTGATTCCATCCTGCCCCCTCAGTAACACCGCTCTGCTCTGATTTAGTGATCAGTGAGCAAATGACAACTGGCTGCATCCCTGCAAACCCAAATACATCCTGGGCTGTGCTCTGCCTTTGAACCCCTGCCCAGTTTCTGCTCAAATTCTTCTGGTAAAACGAACAGATTTTTGTATTGTTTCCAATCTGCTTCAATTTATTTGTGGAAATGGCTTTTTAATTCCAAAATGTAAGCACACCGTATTTTACAGCCTCGTGAGTCTGCAAATCGCAAATAATGCAGCCCATTGGTGTCGTAAAGGCACAAAATAAACCACGAAATCCTAAACAGAGCTTCAGAATGCTGCAGTATTCTTGTGCTGTACCCAGCTCCCCTCAGCTTTTCTCCTGACATTGTCCCAGGACCTGCCAAAACTCAGAAATCAAAGGCCAGAACAGCTCTGAAACTCGGGGAAGTTGTGGCACAGGGTTTGTTTGCTTGGTCTGGTTTTTCCCTGCTCCTGAGGAAAACTTTTCATCGATGTTTTTAACAAACAGGTGAACAACTTAATGGCTTTCAGTCACACAACTTCAACTCCTTGTAGCACAAACCAGAATTGGAGTTTTGGCCTTTTGGAACACACCTGAAGCCTGAGTCTGGCTTATCACAAGATAAAGGTGAATAAAGAGGTGATGCTGCTCTGCTGGCCAGTCTGTACAAAGCCAAATTTTGCCCTTTATTTTAATTACTGGAAGAAATTCCTCCCTGGGAGGGTGGGGAGGCCCTGGCAGGAGTTGCCCAGAGAAGCTGTGGCTGCCCCTGGGTCCCAAGGCCAGGCTGGAGCACCCTGGGATAGATTCTGTGATTCCCAAAGCTACGGTGTCATAAAATCCAGGTAAATCAGGATAAAATCCAGGTAAATCAGGATAAAATCCAGAGCATTCACCAGGCTGCCTGTTTATATGGACACTTACTCAGGGGTTTTCACATCACACCTCCCAGCTGCAGCGAAGGGAATATCCTCGAGTATAAACACAAATTCATATTAAACTCTTTGTTTCTTGGCAAAACGGCCATCTAGAGTCGAGTTCTCCTACAGTGTTTTGATTTGCTCATTCGACAGGATTTACTAAAGTGTTTTGGAAAACTTGCTTCAAAAAATTAAGGTTTTTGCCAGCTGATCAAAATCTGCAGCATTTGATATTTGACACGCGGTTGGCAGCTGGTTCACTAAATCACCAGCATAGCAGGGCAGCTGGGAAATATGAACCACGTAGGTTCAAGAGACAAAAAGGCAAAAGAGACCCGATTTATAATTTTAAATATAGTTTTGCCACAATTCTGACTTCAAAATTTTGGAATCCTTGAGTTTGCGGCACTGGAGCAAAGTCACATAAAAGTGTTTGCTGTCCGTTTGCCTCATCCAAAGTCCTTTAAAATCCAAAGGGAATGATTTCATTGGCTTGTCTGGATTTTGGGGAAGGACTGAAACCCCAAAGATGCACAAAGAAGTCAAAAAGGACAGTGGGAGAAGGTTTTCCCCACCAAAGCCCCCTGGCTCTGGTGCAGGCAGGGATTCACCTGGGGTGCCAGTGCTGTCCTGAGCAGGAATCCCGTGCTGGGGTTAAAGTGCACAAATCTCTGACACAAATACAAATGTGGGCCAGTTCTAGAAACTTTGAACTTCTTCTCCAAACATTTGTTCTCGGACTCAATCACACATATGTTCCCAGAAAGCAGAAGAGAGCCGGGATCCAAGCAGAGCCAGAGAGAATGTGTTCAAAAATTTCAGCAAATATTAACAGAACGTATTTATTTATTTATTTGCAGTTCCTGTCTGTCTCGAGCATTAGCAGCAGTAATCAAGAGACATTTCAAGCACAGCCAGCTCCTGATATCATATCTGCTTATCCTAATGTTTATTTTTTCCCATCCTTTCCAGCTCAGATTAATCACTCTCGTATATAAATGCAAAATGGACTTGGAATTATGCTCTGCCAACAAAGTAACTATTTGAGGCACTTCTGTTACCTGGGCTTCACTTGGTTCTGGCTTGAGTGAAAACAAACTGGGAAAACAAGCCAAGCTTTTAAAAATCACCTTGTGTAGGAACAAGAAGGAGAAGTTCCCCCAGCAGTGGTAGCTGTTTTCATAATTGGGTGTTTTGCATGCTGCCAGCAATTCAAATATGGTTTCAAGTAGGAAGAGTTTTGCTTTTTTTAATCTCCCTGCCACGTTTGGTGCATAATCTCCTGCTAAACACAGCTTTATATTGATTGGTCATAGTGCTGCTTGCAAACTTGCTGTTCACTCACATCTGTTATTTTTCATATGGGCCCTTAATCCCCCGTAATTAACTCATGGCAGCCCTGGTTTTCCCAGACTTCAGGGTTTACCAGGGGCTCTTCCCCGTCTCACCAGGGGTGCTCAGCACAGCTCTGCACCCTGACAGGGGTTCCTTGAGTTCAAGGGGGTTTTATGAGTTCTGGAGCGCTGTAATTGGGTTTGTGGGACCTGATCCGAAAATTGTGCGTAAGCAGATGGGATTAGTCCCCTCCTGATACCCCATGTGTGCAGTGTCTGAGCCTGGGGATAACCCAGGCAGTGCTGGTACGGAGTATTGATCACTGGGGAAAGCCTTCCCTCTCCCCAGCCCGTGCAAATCAGCCCTTTCCATACCAAATGGGTCAGGCTTCTATGGACCCAGAGGTGGATGGTCCAGCCCAACAGCTGCACTGACACACAAATACAGGGGTTTAGTCTAAGGGGCTTCCTCGAGAGGGTTTTCCACTGAGCTGCCCTAAAGAATTCCTCCTGGGCTCAACTTGGGAATTGCTCTTTCCTCACAATAAAACCCCACGAGATCTTTGGCTCTCCCAGACCACAAAACCCCAGAGGTGTCCAGGAGCCCTGAGCTGCTTCCAGAGCCCTCTGTGATCACCTTGGCAGCTCCACGATTTCCTAGAGAGCCCAAATTGCTGATTCCTTGTGTCCTGATCAGCTCCCATGGCTCAGTCCATGTCTGAGCACAACAAACACCGTTCTGTTGCACCCCAAAATGTCCCAGGGTAACTGAGCCCTCCCCAGCACCCTTTGTACCAGCCCAGCCCTTGCTCTGACAGACACTGAGCTGTACCTGTGCTAAGCTGGTCAGGTTTGCTGATAGCTAATTGCAATTACTGATGTAGTTAGATTAGAAAAGAATGGAGGAGATCCTCTGCAGCCGTAAATGTTCATGGCTGCCCTGAGTGCCAGCGAGTTCTGCTGGTTTGCAGCAGCCCTGGCAATTACAGAGCAGTGAAATATTTCCTACAGGACAGCTCTGTGGGACAGAGCCCTGCACAGCAAAGCCTCCGACAGGTTCTGGAGTGGCCTCTGCCAGGAATGATGCCAGCCCTGCCCTTCCCTGCCCTGCCGAGGCAGCCTGCTTTTGGGTCAGACTGGGGTCCCAACAAGAGGGCTGGGATCAGATAATTCAAGTAAAAGAAATAAATTGTCTTTTGGGAATCCTCTTTCCAGCACCAAACGAGTAAAAGGAGCTGGACATGAACGTGGAATATTCAAACGGAGCCAAATGTTGCTGCCCTGAGGGTCAGAGGCTGATAAAGGAAAGGGAGGAGGTGCCAGGAGGGGCACCTGGCACAGAGCGAGCCGACAAGGAGTGACACCGACACCCTGCACCTCCCAAACTGTCCCCGGGAGTCTCTGCCCCATCTTTCACCACAAACACCTCCTGTGCCTGTTTTTAATGCACAAACCACTGTCCCAGCAGAGCTGCTGTGCCCGGAGCTCTCCCTTGGGTGCAGTCCCTGCTGGGATGCTGGGAAGCTGGGGAACGACCCCGCGTGTGCCCCGGCTGGAGCTGGCACCGGAGGAGGGCAGCGACTCCTTTTGCCAGGGTCACAAAGGAGTCAAACACCCGCTCCGGGCAGCTGTGGGGCTGCCAGGGATTCAAATGTGCTGGGACAGAGCAGCCAATTTACTGCTGAGAATCCCGAATTTTGCAGAAGGCTGTGTCCTGCCTAACGCCAGCGCCGGTTTGCTGTAATGATTAAGCCTTGAGTTTTCTCACATCTGTGAGGAATGCTTAGACATTCAAGTTTAAAAATAAAAATATCACTCTGGGCAGGATTTGAACATTTTTTTGAGGGAGTGTGGGATGATGGGTGGGTGGATTAGATAGTAATCAGTTGAATAAACTCAGCTGAGCTTTGAAAGTTAAACTTCAAGCTCTACAGGAAGATTTGCATGGTGGGACATAAAAAAGAGTTTAATTGTGCCTGGCATGATCTGGGTTTATTAAGGTGTACCACTATAAATGCGCTTTCCTGCAATCATTTTTATGAGCTATCCAAGTGCTTTAAAAACATATAAATGGCTTAATAATAATATGCCTGAGAATTCAATTGATAGACAGGAAACCACGGCACAGAAGGGTTGGGTTAAGTGGGACTATGAGGGAGCAAATTCCACTTTGGGGAATTGAGTCAATGAAATTTGTCCTGCTGCTTATTGCCAGAGGAGGAGGCAGAATTTCCTTCCCAACAGAAATGCCATTAGAGAGCAGAAATACCCGCTAACAAAAAGCAATGTTTTGATGTGCTAAGGCATGTTTGCCTTTGTTACCCGTTTTGCAGACAAGTTCTGCATTCGTGCATTCAGATGCTCCTGCTATTTTTAGCTCTCTTTTATCCTCCACCCTTCTCTGCCTCTTGCCACACATAAAGATTCAAAGAAACATCTTTGCGGAGCATGTAAAGAAGCAACTAATGATATGCTATCCAGGAAGAAGTGTTCTCCTAGAGGAGACAGTTTCCTTTCAGAGGCACTAAAACAAAACCTCTATTCAACTCTTGCTCATTGCTTCGTATCATTGCTTTTTTTTTTTTTTTTAATAGTTTTTACCGCGCTTAGAACTGCACATTCTGACACCAGACAGTACAACATGCTCCAGTATTTCCACATCCAGCCTGGTATTGATTCCTGAATCATGGGAAGAGATCCTTCCTAACCCAAGTGTTCAGGGCACAATTCACTGGGTCGCTCCTTGGGAGGAATTTCTTTGTTCCAAAGGTTTTTGGTCTTGGAACTCCACAGATGTTCCACAGTTCATTTCCCCCAATGAATATGAATTTATTGCTGAGGATGCATCCCTGCCACCGATGCATAATCAGCCTGGTTAAATGTTCTGGTGGAGACAAAATATTCCAGGAATCTTAAACATCCACTGGAAAGAGAGGTTAAGGAGCTTTCCTAACACTAGCGAAAGAGTGGGATGCACTCATTTTTAGAAGAATAAAAAATACATTTGTGCTGCCTGCAAGTGCTGCATTTCCCCCTGTGGCACAGCCTTCCCTGTGGAAAGCCAGGTGATGTTTGCAGCTCGCCAGATGTGGCAGGGCTGTACTAAATGTTGCACTGCTCTGTTACAAGCCCTTGCTTGTGTGAACTTGTCGGGTTTGAAAAGCAAATTTGCAAGCAAGCGCAGCTCGTATCCCTGTCTGTCAATAATTCCTCATCGCACTCCACAAAAAGTCGTGGCTTCCCTTTTTCCCCACCCCCTGAATGTGAAATCGCAGTAAATCAGTCAACAGCGCTGTTTAGCATATAAAGCAGAAAACTTCAAAGCCGGGCTGCCTTTTCTCTGCACCTATGAAATTCCAGACCATGCTCCGAAATCCAGGGAAATCTCCTCGTCCTTTCTCCTCACAATTCCGAGAGCCTCGGCGATGCATATTAAAGGGCTGCTGTCAGCTCACATTGTTTAAAAACGGACTGATTAAAAAAACATTTGGGGGAAGCACCCTTTGCACGCTGTGTGAGAAACGCTCCCCGGAGCTCCCCGCCCTGCACATCCGAGCCTCAGCAGCTGAGAATCCCTCCCCAGCCTGAAACGGGGTTTCATTTGTTTACTTTCTGAATTCTGTTTCAATATTTCCCCTCCTTTGCGAAGATTTTCCTTAAGATTACTGAAAGGAAGCATTCCCACGTGCATTCACTCCCCCTTTTTTTTTTCTTTCCATGGTTTTGTCCCTTACCAAATCTTCAGCTTTGGACATTTGGAATCCCCAGTGAAGTCATTTTTCCTCCAAGGAAAAGCGTTGCCCCTGTTCTTAGATTACAATATGCTAGTATTCATCTTAGATAACACAGTATATTATATTAATTAATGATATTATTATTATATAATAGAATAATTATGATGTATATTATTCTCCTTCTGTCAAAATGAACAAAGGAACGTTATTTATCCCAAATAAACAAAACCCCGACGACTTGCCCAGGTTAAGTGATAGTTTCATATCAGTATGTTAGGTGGAGAGGATTATCAGTATCTTTTTTTCAGCTGGAGCGTTGGCGAGACGTTCCCAGCCCTTTTCCACCCCTCCCCTCTCTCCTGCCAGGGCCCAGCTTCAGCGCTCTGATTTCTATAGATCCAAATGTCTCTGAGATCTCTACGATTGTGCTGTAACCCAGATCATCCGAATTCCCCATCAAAGCACTTTTCTGCCCTGAAGCAAACCTATCACCAAACCGTGCCCTGCGTCCCCCGGTGCTGCCAGGAGCCCACCCCGCCGGAGCAGCCAGTCCAGCCCGGACTGGGAGATGGTTCTTTTCTGCAGCTGAAATTAATTTCTTTACATGGAATCAGCATGAGACCTGTGCACTACCCAGTGACTGCTGAACCCTGATGATATTAGATTTCTTCACTCTTATTTTAACCAGTTAATTATCGTAACGATTTCCCTCCTGCTTTGCCGTGTGTTCCAGAGGCGCAGGAAGTGGAGGTATCAGGAATTCCTGCAGTTACACCCCAGGCTCCTGTGAACTGCTTAAATCTGGGCTTTATGTCTACGTTACATTAACCAACCTCTCATTTGGGCGCTCTGCCCTCTCCCAGGGTCTCCTGAGCAGCTTTCCCTGGGCCTGAGCCACAATCGCTGGAATCCAAAGAAAAATTCCCATTGGCCTCGGCGATTTTGAGGCTGTGCCCTGCGTGGACTGAGAGGCAGGGAAAAGATGGAATCCTCATTACAGGAATACGGTGCAACACAACTTCTTCTGAAAAAAATGTTCATTTAATTAAAAGCAACAGCCTCAAACAGCAGATGTTTAACAGGACCTGTGCTCTTTCACTAACAAATAAACTCAGCCTGGTTCAGCCTTCACACAGATTTTCTCAGAGGGAAGAGTGTGATGTTAATTGTGGTTATCACTGTACACAATTCCTGCTTCTTACTCACGACTTACACACAAACAGCTTCCTGAACAGGCTCTGAAGTGACTGGGCAGAGCAGTTTCAGAAGAATTATTCGTTTTATTCAGGAGTATTATCAGGATTATCATAACCTGGTCTAGAGGAAGGTGTCCCTAGCCGGGGAGCTGGGATAAGATGATTTTTGATGATTTTTAAGGTTGCTTCCAGCCCAAAGCATTTGGTGTTTCTGTGGTTGTGTCCCAGGTGAGCAGTGTTGCACATCAGTGTGTGAAAGCAGGAGTCAGGGGTGTGAGTGATGCTGGGTTTACAAAACTGGGGTGTCTGAAGGTGCAGCCTGAGGCAGCAATCAGAGCAATCACTCCATCCTTTCTCATGCCAGCTACCCCTTAAGCGCAGGTTAAATTGCACTTTAGTCCCTGCTTATGTGAGTGGTGCAGGGCAGTGGGGCACGGAGGTGGCTGAGAACAGCAGAGCCCTTCCAGCCGCACTGCACGGAGCCCCGAGCCCGGGCTCCTGAGCTCCCACATCTCTGCAGTTAGCAGAACCCGAATTACCCAATTTTAGCTGTGTCAACACAACGGGGCTGCAATCCTGCTCAGCTGCAGCACAGCCCGGGCTGCGGGCTGATGCTTGCCCAGATAGGGCTGCAGCAGGGTCAGGAGCTCCTGGCGGTCTGTTCCTGTCCCCAGTCCCCTCCCAGCACGGCAGCAGGGGCAGGGGGGTGGCTGTGAGGGACCTGTGTCCCTGCATGGTGTGGCCAGGGTGGCACAGAGCAGAGCCTTGGCTCCACCATCCCCTTCAGGGGGGCTTGGGAAAGGTTCTCCAGTCCAACCCTCCGGTTTCTGGCATTCCCCAGTGCCTGCAGCAATATTTGTCAGGCACTGCCCAGCATCAGCACCAGCAGGGACTGAGGGTTCCCGTGTTTATTTGGATCTGCAGGAATTGTGCTGGCAGCTGTCACCAAAAACCCATCAAAAATGTGCATTTTCAAAACGCACCAGACCAAACCATGGGTCTAAAGGCCCAGAATGTTGTCTGTGATGAAACCAGGCTGGTGATTCACCTTTAGTGTCTTCCTCCATTGTGCTGCAGTTGGTACTTGCAGGAGGAAGACAGCAGCTGTGACTCACGGTGTCTGAGGGGAAAGGTGGGGACAGCTCATGTCTGTCTGTCTGTCTGTCTGTCTGTGACTGAATGGGGACACGACTTCAGCAACCCCCACTGACAGAGGCATCTTGGCCAAAACATAGGATTTCAGCTCACTGCATCCTGCTCCCTACCAGGTTCTATCATTTCATCAGGACCCAACATGTTTGTAACCCGTTTGTCCTCTTCCTCAGCTACTCTTGGAATTGCTTTAAAAGAACTCTGAATTTAAAAACTCAGGATTTTTTGTTGTTGTTGTTCTTAAACATGATGAAGATTTTATTCTCTACCCCACTATCTTGACGGGGATTTTTTGTAAGTTATAAATGTTTACATTAGCAGATGGTGATGTTGTATCCTTCATCTTTGGTCCTTAAATAGATTAAGTCAATGTTGTCAAACCCAGGGGAATTAAGGAAAGTCAGGCACGCAGGAAACCTTATGGCCTGTGACAAATCAATACCTTTCCTAATCTCCATTAACATTGGGATTTCTACCCTAAGCTAATAGTGAGAATTCCTGGTCTCCCTTCTGATTTTGATGCTGAATTACAAAGACAGGGTTCTGATTATCCCTCATTGTCATGGTTCCTGGTTTTTAGCAGGAAATTGGGTATGGAATGGCTCCTGCCCACTGAGCCCCCTGGATGCTTCCACTCTGCACAAACGTCCCAACACTGACCCGACAGGTGGGTCCTGCCCCTGAGCAATGTCCCATCCCAGGGGAATCCAAACTGGAGCCTCAGAATGCTGCCCAGACCACAAAGTTGTGGGTTATTCTGGTACCTCATCACTGAACAGTCCACGATCCCCAATCCTGCTCTGGCACAGGCATTCCTGTCCTCTCCCCACGTGCAGTGCAGGGATTTTATCACCAGTGTCTCACCACCTTTTCAGCTGAACCGGGACAGGTCCACAGCTTGTGCAAGCTTGTGCTTTTTTCTGTGTCAACATCAATTTAAAACATTTCCTCTGCGTTGTGGTTAATTGCAGTGGCCATCTGGATTAAATGCAGAAGCCAAATCTGCATTAATAACTCTTTCCACCTGGGATAACCCATCTGCATTACCCAAGCAGGCAGTTTCAGGAGCATCAGTTCCAGTTTTTCTCCGGCCGCAGGCCCACACACTTCTGCTCTTTTAAGCATCAAGAAGGCAGCAGTTCACAAAGCTGCTGCCAAATGAAACAAAGGAAACCTTCCCACAAGTGTGAACCAAAGGTAGAATATGGAAAAAAATAAATAGGAGATATATCCAGAGTTTATTTTAACTTTTACCCAGTTTGGACTTCTTTACCCCAAGGTTAGGTGTTCTCAAGATTAAGAAAAGCTGAAAATCATTGCTCACTACTCTAAAGAGAGAGAAAACCATGTGTAAGGACCCTAAATCAAAGACAGATTCCTGTTCCCCTCACCGAATCCTGCTCAGGAGCAGGAGAGAAAAACATGATGGTGGGTGGGCATTAAGGGCCAAAGCAGAAACATATTTCCCTACTTTGATGGACAAATGCCAAAAACCTTTGCTTGAGCAGCTCTGTGCTTTGCAAGACCCTCAGTCAAACAACTCCTCACCCACCAGGCAAGAAAGTTCCATTTCCAGCTGAGGAGTCTCCTCAGGTTATCCCAGCCTGGCAAACCCGGTCCTCCCAACTGAAGGAAAAGCAAATCTTTCCTCATCTCAGAAGTAAAGGATTCTCATCCTTGAAGTCACAGAATGCCAGAACAGTTTGGGTTTGGGTTGGGAGGGATCTTAAAGATCGTCTCATTCCAATCCTGTGCCACGGGCAGGGGCACCTTTCTCTAGAAATCCTTCACAACCCTGAACAACAATATCCACTCTGATTTAATAATCCAGTGAAAACAGCCCAAATAATTCTGATCAGCCCAGAACAGAGGCAGCAGGGCAGCCAAAATGGAGATGCAATTTGGCAATCATTGATGTTGGAGGGGCTGGAGGATGAGCCAGCATCTTTGGTGATGCTGAGTCCTAACGCAGGTTCCTGTCTGGACAACCCCGACCCACGGGGTTGATTTTCCATCAGATCCATGCCCAGGAATCTGTCCCTGGGGCAGTGCCAGGAGCATCCAAAGGGCAGGTGGGTGCTCGCAGGTGAGAGCCTCAGCTGTCCTGCTCAAACCCGCAGGCAGCTGGGAGTTGCAGCCCTGCGCCTCGGGGAGCTGTAAAATCCATGAATTCTCATTTCAGCGTTCACTCCCGGCACTGGCCAGCGCTGGTGACACACAGAATCACCAGCTTATTTCCTTTTCCCTTCAGCAAGGGGCCTTTGAGGCAGTTTGCTCATGGGCAGTGTGGTCTTTAAAGCTGGCTCTGAACCCCTCCAAGCCCCACTCCTCTATGAGCATTTAAATCCAGCACCGCGTCCTCCTGTCCCCTCCCTGAAGTGACAAACTCGGGAAATCCAGTTCTGCATTTTACTTCAAAGTGCTTGATTTCTGAAGCTCCTGAAGCTTTTTGTATTGATCCCAGTTAAGGTCATCTCTCTGCCAGCTTCTCCTGGTCTTTTCCTGGCTGCTGACTGGGGCACGTCTGCCAGCGAGGAAAATATGAAACCTGATAAATGGATCCAGGCAGAGAGCTCCTGAAGCTGGGTATCTGTCTTCCTGCATCTTCCCAGAGAAAGGCACAAATCCAGGCTTGTGGAGTGATATATTTTGTGTACACAGAGACTGTTAAAGTGTACCTCATATAGGCAGGATGGAAATGAATGTACATTTTAATGGATGCCTCTCAGAAAACAAGTTTATATACATTTTATAGATGGCACAGTTTAGACATATGAAAGTATAAGAGGTATCAAACAACAACAACAAAAAAACCCTATTTGAGTTCAAGCAAGCATAATTTAAAGTCTTCTTAGACATTCACTACCCCCAAACCTGCCAGGATATAGAGAAAAAAAAAAATCTTTCTATAAATTATTATTATGGCCACAAGAGCTGGTGAAGGACCGTACCGAATTGTTCTGACTTGCCAACAAATCAGAATAAAATGCCTTTTGAACCAGATGGCAATCCACTGAATGGGAATGAGACATTAGGGCCACAACTCCCGTGTTTGGCAAAGATTCAAACCCTGGAAAGTCACCCAGAGAAGCTGGGCACGACCTCTGCCTGCCAGAGCCAAGGCTGCAGGGTTTGGGCTGCTGGTCTGGCTTTGTTCTCCCGTGGCCTGAGAGCGCCAGAGGGAAGCAGCAAAGGCAGCAGGACCTGCATCAGGAGGGTTTGGGGACTGGTCCCACTGGGGATGGGAAATGAGCCCCCGAACCCCCATGGGTGTAAATGACCCCTGGCAGGGACAGGGCTCAGGGACCAAGATCAGCTCAAAGCTGATTCTGCCCCAGCCTGGGAGCTGAGCTCTGGGGAGCTGCTCCAGATCTCGTGCTGGTGCCTGGGTGGGCACTGGTTGCCTGTAAGTTTTCTGTTTTTATTTCTTTCCACTGGAAAGATGGGAAAGGAGAATGCCAAGCAGAATCCATGTGCACACAGAGTGTTTTCCAGCCTCTCCCACATTGGCTCCTTGTTTTTTCCAGCACTGCCAAGGTGGTTTTACAGTGTTTGGGCTGCCTCAGTTTCCTCATAGACACGGCTGAACCAGCAGGAGCAAAACCAAAGCAAGATCTGAGTTCAGAGAAGGATGTGACGCTGAGTTTGGATGATGGGTGGGTGTGGATCACCCCCACCGGCCACTGCACATCCCATGAGGGCACATTCCCGATCCAGGGGCTTTCCCAGCACTGCCAGAAGCTGAGCTTGGGCAGGGCTTTAGGAGCTGGGGGCCTGAGAGGAGAAAGTTCATCTTCGAGCTGACAGATGAGCGGTGGTCTGGAGTGGGCTCATTGTGAGTGGTGGCTGAAAAGCCCATAGGGAAAGAATTGCAGCAGATGCTGAAGGAGAAGCCAGGTAACTGGAGAAGGGATGCAGCAGGTGCACGAAAGTGTCACCTCTGTGAGCTGATGGTGGGTGGGAGCTCAGGAGATAACTGAAGGGCAACACAGATTTTAGTTTCTGCATGAAGGGAGATTAATGCCAAGGAACAATGTGAGCTTGGGTGCTCCTGTTTTATTGGGAAGCTCTTTAGGTTCCGGCCTGAACACCGTAACTCCTTCCAAACACTTTGTTTTGAGCTCAGCCCCTGTGGGATAGCGCAAATGTAAATAAAACCTCAGAAATTACAGTGTCTATTTGTGCAGTATTTGTAGCAGGTTAAAACGCTTTTGCGTCGGTGTTTATTTGACTCCGACTTGAGGTGGATTACTAAGAGGAGCATTTAAATGACTAAAGCATTTGCAAAACAACAGCACAATTGTTGGAAATGCTGGAACATCTTGGATTTCTACCCTAAAATATTTTCCACTAAATTGTAAAGAGATTTTTCTAAGGAAAGGTTCTCAAATAACAAAAAGCCCACAGCTCTGTTGGAGCAGCTTGTTACTCCACACTCTCAGACAGGTTATGCAGCTCTAGGGGCTCCCACATTTAAATATTCTCTACCCATAGTTGATATTTCTCTGCCTTCAAAGTGTTGTAATGCTGCATTCTTTCGAGATCACTCACAGCTGAATCATGCACTCTATCACTTCAGCAAAGGAACAACCTCATTAAAAAGTAAAAGGTGGCTTTGCTATTTCATTCTAGACAAACAACTGCAATGGAAGGATGGGAAGTTCAGAATGGCAAGGCAGTGTAATGAAAAAAAATAATTAAGAAGCCATATTTACCTCGTATTTCACAAAGGAAAATAATCTATTGTCTCTGCAAAGACAGTGGCCCTGACTGTACATGTCCTGTACCGCAGAAAGAACAGCAATCCTGAAATTATTCTAAATGTTTCTCGTGCCTATCGAAGCCTTCAAGTTACAAGAGCTAAACAAAGACAGAGAATCACACTCTGACCCCTGTAAAGACATCAAAGTGCCCCACTATCAGCCCTGAGTCTTCCTCCCAGCCCAGCCCTTGGCGATCGTGTTACAGTGCAACCGATTATTCATAACCTGGCCCGAAACTACAAATTATTTATTGATTTTGCTCTAATATTATCCGGTTCTAAAGAATAATTACTGGTGTAATAGTTAGCCAAGTTGTTATGAGAATTGTAAGCCCTTTTGGTTAATGCATGGCATATGTCTGAGGCATTCAGCTAATTCACATATCTGTCTGCACTATTAATAGAGAAGGTTACATGCCAATTATCCAGGGTTCAATCAGCCTGTTAGGATACAATAGCTGCAGTGTTCACACACTTGATGTGCCACATTCCTCACAGACATTATAAGCAGCTGGTCCAGATAAGACCACTGGGGCTTTAATATTTAGGAATCTCTCCTTCACCCAACCTGGATCGGGATTTTTTTATTGTTACTGTGGTTCTTTTGTTACCTCTAATATCTCTTTAAAACTTATTTTTGGATTCAGCGGCGTGGAAGTCAACTGACATTTCCCTCCTCTTAGCAGGGAAAGCAGAGCGTTGTGAATGGCTGGAGCAAACCGGGGACACAATGGATTCGGGAGTTCTCCAAATTCCCCCAAACCAGCAGCATTCTTGTGTCGTGAGGAGGCATCACAGTACCTCCCCAGCACCCAAATCTGCGAAAGGGGGCACGCTGAAAAGGCTGGCCAGTGCTAAATGCTTAATCTCATTTCATTATTTTGCCTGCTTTGCTTAAAAAAACAAACAAAATAAAATTTAAAAAACCAACGACAGGACAAACCAACCACATCAATATGGGCTGTTGTTTGTTCTGTATCTTGATTTCATCATTAGCATTTGGGAGAGGTAACTTCGGGAGAAGTGTTGTGGTTCAGTTTAACCAAAGGTACGAGGCAGCACGCAAACAGCCAATTTAGAGTGGCACGTTAGTGAAGCTACTGTGAACTCGATTGGGGATTTCACCACATGAAAACCAGACATTCATCTGTTCCCATGGAGATATTCCTGCTCCCAGTCAATCAGGGAGCTGTTCAGGTCAAACAATAGGCAGTGGTTCCTTTTCTCATCTTACAAATAGATACCCCCTCCCTCCTCCTCCTTCTATTTACGGGGATTCGTGATAACATTTAAACACCTACAAACCAGGCAATAATATTTCCAACCATGGACAAAAAGAGTTGGCTGAGTTTTCTTTCGAGCTTGCAGAAAAATGAATGAAATAAAAACGAGGCTGTCCTGGACTCTCGCACCCCGTGTGTGCCCTGAACTTTTTTTACACGATATTTAAACGAAGATAAAGTTATTTTCACAGGACTTGAGCATCATTTGTTGCCAGGCCACTCTAAAAGTGCGTGGGATAATTGCATGCAACTTTTTAATCGCCAGAGCAGAGCTTAACAGAAAAGCACCACAGGATGATGCTGGGGAAGATGCAAAGTGTGATTTCTTACAGAGCCATTAACTAAATCCTAAAAATAAAGCAGCACGTGGAAAACAGTTATACAGCACAGAGCAGGAGATGGAAATGATGTCTTTAACAGTGCTGCTCCTCTCAGGTGCTCAGAGCAGGCTGAGGGACACCACTCCAGGGCACGTGGGTGGGATGTTTCAGAATCATATTTTTGACAATTTAGAATCATATTTTTGCCTCACTGATCCAAAAATCTGTGCATTTAAGCATATTGTTATATAACTGATTTGTAAAATTTTATCTTTTTATATGTGTAACTTAGGAAACTACAGGTGCATTTTCTACTCTCGAAAAATTCTTACCTCGCACAGATCAGGCGCTGCCTTCTCCTCTCCCTAAATGCCTCTGTGTTGTTAAGCTTCGCAAATGTCCCAGCACTTGAGGGACAAACTCCTCCACCTCATAAAACCAAACGGTTTAACACCTTCCTACCCCTAATTGACAATTTCAGAGCCCCCAGATCATTTTTTTTGGCAGAGCTGCTGAAATGTCTTCATTAATTCTCGATTCATTCATCACAGTGATGATTAATCCTTCGGGGGTTTTATGTGAAATGGGTGATTTAGGAGAGGGAGAGAGCACCCAAACCAAGGGAAAGGCGAGTGAAATTCCGTTGTTATTTAACCATTAATCAGCACATTCCTGCCCAGAGCCTCCTCCAGGTGCCCCTGCCCACATGGCCAAAGGACAGACACCAGAAGAGAGGGATTGCAGTGGATCGGGGTTTATTCCAGAGTGGGAGTTGGAATTCTGTCTGGTGTAAAGTTGGCAGAATAAGCGGATAAAAGTGTTTTTCATCTAAAATTGAGGTTCATTAATTCTCCTCGGGAAATAAGTTCCTTAAACGAGGATTTGCACTGAAGCTTGTGCCTGAAAAGCAGCGTCACAGCTCGGCTGTGTAAAAGTTAAATATCAGACACCACCACCCTGATTTCCTGCTGTGGCCATGCCCGGGTAATGCCGGGACCAGCACTCGCTCACTGAATAAACACTGAGGTATCAATGGCCTGCCCAGATTAAAAAGGAGAAAAGAAACAGCCAGGATGCTCCCAGTTCCTTCTCCAATTCCACCTCTGCCGGGAGGCACCAGCACCCATTCCAGGGCAGGACCAGCATCCTGAACCTCTCGCTGCTGCGCCTCCCCCTGTTTCAGTCCCTGATTGTCTCCTGCGCTGGGAGCTCGGCTCCTTCGGGGGCCTGGGAGCACAATGCCTGCTTTTAGGAAGAATTCCTGGCCGGCCTCGGGGTGTTACTGCATTACAGGCACCGGACGAAGGTGCCCAACTCCTGCCGAGGCTGTGCCCGACAAGGGATGGCAGAGAGCGCGGGGAGACCCCAAAGTGGCATCGGCCACCACAGAATTTCATTTACACCAAACCACAAAGCATCTTCTTCCCAGTGTGGTCGCTCAAGAGAAGGATGGGAAGGAGACCGCTCAGTATAAGATGATTTTGGTCCGGATAAAAACTCCAGAAGTTGAAAGAAGAATTGGCGCTCAGCTCGCTGAGTAAGAATAGAACAGGAAACTGCGAATGACACCAGCGGGGTGGATTGTACGATTAAGTAACTGCCCTCCTTTTTAATGGAGTCACTCAAGTACAACTAAACAGCAAAGCAAAGCAGGAAAGTCAATAGAGTTAAACTCTCTTAGCTCTAAACAAGCCTGGCCAGTTTTACGGCTTCTCCGAAAATTGCATTTCCAGCACGGGAGATTTCGTTTCTCTGAACGATTGGACCAAAGAAATGCGAGCTCAGAACCGGCTCGGTAAACAGCCGGGGCGGTGTAAATCATAAAGTCGGAGATGGTTAATAAACAAACAAAATAAACGCGATTTCTCTGCAAATGGAAGCCGGCATTGAGCGCCCTTTGTGCCGTTTAGGCCGAGCCCAGCGAGCACCTATTCTAGTCAGGGATTTCTCACCTATTGAAAGCAACATTTGCAAGTGACTTACCCTTTGAAACCCTCAGCTGCTGAACGGGCACCGATGGGCTGGCACCTGTCCTTAAACCGCTTTTATCTATTCAGTAAGGCCTCACTGAATTCACCGTTTTAAAGGCCAGCGTTGTGTTTTCGCACACTGTAGTTAACCCATTAAAGGAACAACCTCCCCACTGATCCACTCCCTGAGGCTTTGCTTTATTTTTAATCTTGCCCCCCTCTTTGCGAGAACCGATCCTGGGCAAAAACCGAGTGCTTCTCATGGGCTCTGAGGGCTCTGCGGAACGTCCCGCTCCGGCTTCTCCAGAGCCAGCGCTGGGCACGGAGTATATTCCGCTCGAATATATAAATACATATACATATATATATATATATATATCGCTCGCATGTTCCTCTTGTGGCTTGATGCACAGAAATCCGACGGTGACCTTTCCTCTCGGCAGCGTGGTGAGCAGATCCCCTGCCTGCTCTCGCTGTCTGCAGCGTGAGGGATGGCAGTGGAAGCTCTGATAGAAATGGGGATAAATGTATTCAAGGAGATTCGATGATAAAGCCGACAGAAAATAATGTCGTGGATTTTATTTCTTCTTTTATTTTACCTCTTCCATGGAGGGTTTCAAATGCATGATGGTTTTACAGACAGCAGAAAGTCCTTAACTTGTTATGGCAAAGCAGGAGGAGCTGGTAACCATAAAAAAGGAAGTTGCATGTCATATTAAAAGTGAGCTAGAGCTGTCTGGGGTATTAATAGACAAATAGAACAAGGGAAAAGAGCAAACAAAACATTATCCGGAAAAAAAAAAAAA
>VZRS01003570.1:510687-547199 GCA_013398055.1 Ifrita kowaldi
AAAAAAAAAAAAAAGAGTTCTCAAACCAAAAGCAGAACTTTTGAAGAGTTAGATCCTCAATTGTGGCCATACCCAAGAAAAGGCAAAGCAAATCAGTGAACTAATTGATCCTAGAAGCAAACTGAACCCTTGTTAGGGACTTGATGCTTGCAAGAGAGGGTGGAGGGAAATCAGGCAAGAATCATTAGTAGGAAGAAACCCTTCCTTTCTCAGAAAATCTCTCATTGGGTCTGAAGTGGAAAACATAAAAGAAACCCTGCTTCCACTTCAGGAAATAGGAACGTGATGATTTCTTTCGCTAAGATTAAGATCTGGACTCATTTCTGTAGGTACTGAGGCTTTACTGCCCCTAGCATAGGAAAAAATAATTATTAGTCTGCCACAAGTTGAACTGATGTAGTTCTTAATATTCAACAGAAAAACTTCTCTTTGAATTTCCTGAAGGCAACAGGAGAGACACCAAGCTGGGGTTTGCCAGGTGCAGCATCTCGAACTATCGATGGTATCATGATCCAAAGTCACAACTGCACAGAAGTGCAGCTTCCCAACCTGGAAATGTGCTCAGGGCACCCAGACCCCACCACGAATGAGCACCAGTGGAGCCAGCAGAACACATGGAGCACTTCAAAATAAAATCTGCATTTTAATATTTCCTCAGTGCAGCAGAATAGGAGCAGGACTGTGGGACTCAGACTGGGCTAAAATGGGGTATGAACTGCCGAGGCCTCAAACCACACACCAGGGATGCACATGAGTTAATTCCTGATTTCAGATTTCCTGATTTTTACTATTGTATATGGGAAATTCTGGCGAAATCCTGAATCCTTTGGCATCAGTAGCAAAACTCCTTAATTTCAAGAGGACAGCGAGAATATTCACACCAAAGACCAATCCCCACAGTTGCCAGGCTCCATCCTCAGGGCTGTATTTCCAGGATGATGAAATTTTGGCTGAATTCAGACATCTTTATCCATGTGTGATACTTATTCAAACCAGATGCATCAAATTCCTCACAAATGCTTACAGTGACTATTAATCAAGTATTCATACTGTACACTGCAATCAAGTGTTCAGAGCTGCACTCTGCTTCACATTGCAAGAAACAGGGATTTTTTTTTAAGCTTCCTTCACCAAAAAGGGATCAAAGGAAATGATGGTAAATGGCATGTAGCTCCCATGAGCCATCACACAGAATCAGCCTGGAAATTTCCTACATGAAAGAAAATCTTAGTGGTGATATCTTATATGGTTTGAGTAGTAGAGAGGAATCCCAGTGGTGAATTATAGAAGGGTTTGGGTTGGAAGGGACCTCAAAATCATCCAGTTCCACCCCTACCATGGGCAGGGACACCTTCCACTCTCCCAGGGTGCTCCAACCTGGCCTTGGACACTTCCAGGGATGGGGCAGCCACAGCTTCTCTGGGAACCTGTACCAGGACCTCCCCTCCCTCACGGGAAAGGATTTCTTCCTGAAATCCAACCTAAATTTCCCTTCTCAGTTTGATAGTCAGGACCTTGTGAGAATCCTGACACAGATTGAAGAGTTCCTGGCCGAGAGGCACCACAGTTTACAAGGCTCTAAATATAAAACTGCTTATTGGGGTGTGCTTTCTTTAGGAGACCGATAAGAAAACAGTTCCTACAAGACAAACCACGTGTTCTCCCTCCCCTACAGATCACAGCTCCATCCTGGGCTGTACCCTGAGGAAGCTGTGATGCTGAGGAGCCTCAGCTGAGCAGTGTAAATACACCCTGCAAGGATAATCAGGTCTGACACATCCCTTACTCACACCCTGGCGTGCTGTTTGTGCAGTCTTGAACTTTACAAACAATGCAAACAATAACACCGAGCACAGGGCAGGGGGAGAACCCGCCGTGGATGCAGCCCGTGGGCAAACAACAGAGCTGGGGCTGGGCTGGGTTTAGAGGAATATGTCAACAAAATGGTCATAAGCCCCTGAGCTCATGTGTGCCACGTTTTTACCGAAGCACCGCTGCTCTGTGGGACAGGCAGAGCCCAGAGCATGCAGGAAATGCAGTTTTTCTAGCAGGATGTTATCAGAAGGAAATAAAAGAACTCATTTTGTAGCTATACGTTCTGGTAGTTGGGCTTAATTTTCCTGAACGCACATCAGGAAGATTTCAACATCATCCCTCAACAGGATGCTCTGACACACTCCCTGATTTACTTTCAGGCCAAACAGGTAGTGAGTCTATTATAGGGCTAATTAGTGAGCTTAATTGTAAAGCGAGCTGTTTACATAAGGACACGTTCACCCCAAAATACAATGGATAATAATAAATGATATCCACCGATTCTTTAAAGTCAGGTAACAGCCTAAAGGAACTGAGGATACTGAAGAAAACTCCTTATTTCCTCTCAGGCCTTGGCCTTCTGTTTGGAAATGTGGAGAAACATATTTCAGAATGAATGTCTGTTACTGCAGCTGATGACACGATTTTAGTGGTACACAAGCACGGGAGCAGAAAGAGGAGGTGCCAGTGTGGGCTGGCTTTCATCACATGCATGAAAGTAATTCTTGGAATATAGCTTTGCATGAAGAAATTAAGATATTTCAGATATGGCACCGATCATTTCATATCTGAAACCCAAGTGTTACACCAAGGGACTTTTATTCTATTTAATTTGTTGCCTCATAGTTACTCCTTGTTTTTGTACCAAAAACAGAATAAAAATATTATTGTTCTGCTGAGTTTTCTCTAGCTGACTCTTCACCCTCTGAGAGATGATTTGGAAGGGTGACTTCTATTCAGTGGCTTTGGGTTTTTGTTTTTTGTTTTTTTTTAATTTGCACAACTGAAACTGAGTCCATGGGCTGGTGCAGCAGCCTGACTCAGCTGCCAGGTATGCCAGTGTTCCTTGGGTGTGACTGCTCCGGAGTCCATCTGGTGGAAAATCCAAACAAAAGTGAGTGTGAAGGGCACTCTGGGGGCCTGGTGCAGAACGAGCCCATTCCCAGGGATCCCATCCCTGACTTCCCTCAGCCTGGCAGAACAACCCAAGGTACTGTGAGGAGCCAGACTCTCAGATCAGAGGATTTCACCACTAAATAACCACCTGCACTACGAGAAAGCAGCAGAGAACAACAAAACCTGCTGAGGTGCAAAGGAATGACCTGCAGAAGGTCGGGACCGGACCAGGTGCTGCTGTCCTGTGCCACACTCTGGGGTTTGGGGTCGTTTTTAGCCCCTTCCCGCCCCCTCCCCAGCAATGCCCCCATTCCCTGTGCTCTGCTGGGACACGAAGGATCTGCCTCATTCCCACCCAGAGAAGTGGGATCCAGCGAAGGTGGGGCCCAGCCTTCCCCAGAACATCCAGGGAGAGGCAATGGCACCGTGGAGCTCTTGCAAAATAATTGAGGAAACTGTTCTTCCTGTGAGGTTCACTCCTGGCTCTCAGAACAGAATTTAAAAGTTCATTTAACAGCACGAAAAAGTGAAGGTTATTTTACTCTGAACTTATTTTAACTTAGACCTGCTTTGAAAGGCATAAAACCCTAATGGGATCACAACTTTTCATTACATTTGTTGCCGAAATTGTTCCTGATTTCTGGTCTGTCGTTGCTTGGGCCCCTGAAAATTCGGCAGCAGGGAGAACTCTCAAGGATTTAACTTTCCACTTCTAGCAGGGCTGTGTGTGCTCCCCACAGAGAGCCCAGCCCGGAGCTGAGAGCACGCTCTGGGTTGTCATTAGACTGTCATCAAGGCTTGCACTGGGAACTGGAATGGGGAGACTGTGCCAATTATTCTCTTTTTTTACTATTTTATTTAATAAAACCCAGTGAACCATGTGCTTAAAGTTAAGCACATGTTTAAAGTGCTCAGGGAAATAGGACTGGCTTAATGCACGTCTTTGGAAGGGCAGAGCTGATAAGACGGATTGCAGCCTTAGCACAAACTGACACAGAAATGGATTGAAAACTTCAAAAAAGTTTTTAAACTCAAACCAGCTACAATCCAATCTTTGTCTGCACCAAAGACTTCTGGCTTTGTAACAAGCAAACTGGATTTTTAGGACATAAATTTCCCCCAGAATATTAACTGTGCCCTCGTACCATTTTTGTTTGCTCTTTTGAAAACAAATAATAAAATTTAATTTATATGGTTGTGACATCCTTGGTACAGAGCAAATGGCGATTTTAAACCACTCCAGTTATATCAATATTGATGAGTCATTGATGACTCTTCACTTTGGAAAAGAGTCCAGTTGTGTAACAGAATTCAGTAACCAGAAAAATTGCCCACGTAGGCAAATCCAGGAGGTTTTCATCCTGGCATACAATCCCAGAGTGCTGGCAAACAGCTTCTTGGGGAGGGGACTTGTTCTTTTCTTTCAGCATTCTGCAGTGTCTAACTTGACAGCTCCTGATCTGTGAAGCGTGGATTAATTCATATTAATAATTTAATCATTAAGGACATTATGAATTGGGAAGCGTGGCCAGTCCCAGCTTATTCTCTCCAGTGCAGCCTGGAGCTCCGTGCTGGCACATTCAGCACTGCGTGTGTGAGTGGGAAGAGCACACAAAATGAGGGAAAAAGGATTACAGGATCATTCAAGTTGGAAAAGACCTCCAAGATCATCGAGTCCAACTTTTGACAAGAGGTTCCCTCTGAAGAGCAATGAAAGGAGAAGCCACTGATTCAGATCAAGCCTTCCTGTCTCCCTAATCGTCCTTCCAAAGCAAAAGTGAGAACTTAAAGCACATCCTGGGGTTCCCTGGTGTGATGTCTGAGCTTTCTGGAGGGGGTCTTCAAATTCCCTACCCCAACATCCCAAACTGACCCCTCCTAAGCAAAGAACAAGGTTGGGAATGGTCACAGGAACCAGAAGAGAGGGAATAAGAGCCCCTGGCAAGGAATCCACCAGCTCAGCCCCAGCCAGAGCAGCACATTTGTCCACAACCCGAGTCCTCCTCTCCTGCCAGCCCAAAGAAAAGTCAGTAATAGAATTAGAGGTTGTTAGGCAACTTAGCTAAATTTATATCCATCCTCAGCACTCCGCTGCTTCCTTAAGGGAACAGTTTTCCTATCAGAGGGCTGTTGGTTTCCATCCATCATTCCCTCCTGCAGCCCTACAATGGCAAACACCTGTTCATTCAGCAGCTGATGGAAGACATAATAGCTGGGCAACTGTAAATAGTCAGCAGCTGTAAATGTTGATGCAAATCATACCGAAATGATGGCAAGAGCTGACAGAGCCTGTTATGAATCCTCTGCTCTCGTGGCATTTCACTTTCCCCGAGTGCTCACAAGCCTGGCTTTGCTCAAGTTCGGGGATGGAAGTACATTGTTCATCAGATCTAGGAATCTGTAACACCTTATTCCTGTGGTTAAAGTTTGAGAGTGATCCTCTGATAAGAATTACTGCACCCTGGCTCCTGTCCCAGCCCTGCTGAGGGCAGAGGCTGAAAGACAGATTTGGAGTTGTGATGGTAGAAAATCAGTAGCGGGTGGAGGAGGACGGTGAAACTGCCTGTTCTAACAGAGAATGGTGCCAAAAATATCTGTAGTAATGCCAGGTAGCAAAATCAGTTTTAAAACAGATCAGTGCAGGCAAAGGACCTCCCCCAGGGGGGTTTTGGCTCAGTGTTTCCTATGCCAAAAGAGGGAACAGCCCGAAGTGAGCACACACGAGCACATCCCTGCTTGGCACAGCGAGGAGGAGGGAGCTGCTTTCACCGAACAATCCCTGGAGCAGGGCTCAGGGAGCTGCACCGGGGCTGCCAATTCCAGCTGTGTCCCGCTGTGCAGGAAAAGGTCCTCAGGGAGAGGAGCGTGGGGCAGCCCTGACTGCCTGGATTTATCCTGCCTGCAGCTCTGGCAGGGTTTTGTGCAGAGCTCTGAGGGCCACTCGTGTTTTCCAGGCAGTTCCTCAGCCCTGGCTGTGGAATTCGGCGCTGCCAAACTCCTCTGACGTGGCAGCACCCGCACAGAGCGTGGCTCACCTGGAGGGATCCGTGCAGGTGCTGCTCCCAGCGAAGCCATCCCGGGGCTGGGATGGGGGTACCCCGTCCCTGTCCCTCCCTGTCCGTGCTGGCACAGAGGCCACCAGGGATTTGAGGGTGAGCAGGGCTTTGTGGCAGGCTAAAGCCCAGCCTGGAGCCTCACCTGTGCGTTGGCAGTGCCACCCAAAACCGTCACCACCTGAGCAGCGGGGCTGCAGTGACAAACGTCCCTTCTGAAGCCCTGCCCCAGAGCCTGTGAACACCAAATGTAAATTAACGGAATTCATCTAAATCCAGAGATTGTGTGTCTGCATCATTCATTGCCCAGATCAAATATTTATGAGCAGGGGTTTTATTATTGCATTGTATCTGTTTTTATAAGGTCTAATTTGAAGAAAGCGACCCATAAAATAGGAAATTCCATTTTAAAGCACGCTTCTTTAGCAAGGACTATTAAAACCTTGAGAATTTTACCTTTTAACCAATGACACAACATTATCTGTGACAGCACAAAGCCATGTAAAACATAATTACTGGCACAGCATTGCTTGTGATCATTTTTACAGTAAATATTGTTAATTTAAATACTGGTTAATTAATTTAATGTCATAAAATTCATGCTCTAAATAACTGTGTTGTCTAACATCTTTAGGCTGCATGTCTTCTTTCTTTCTGGCTCCCTCTTCCTCCTACTCCAGCAGTGTCAAATTGCATTGAAGTCAATTAAGAACTGCTCATTTATTATACACACCTTGTTAAAGCAAGCAGGATAATTGAATGCCGAGCCTCCCTTCCCCTCATGTCCATGATTTAAAGTAACATGATAGGTAATCAGGATTTTTGAGATTAGGTGGTTTATAAATAGATGCAGAGGAGGTTTTTTTAAAAGGCCCCATTGTTGGAAGGCCCCGTTTCTTTGATTTTAACTATTGAAGTGTGCCTTAACCTGTGGGGCTGATGTTGCAGGAACAGGGGGATTAAGGCCTTTTTTTTTTTTTTTTCTGAATTTCTCTAAGTGCAAGGTTCTATTGGAGGAGGAGAACAGGGAGGGTGGCAGAGGCAACCAGACAGCTGGGGGATGAATGATGAGCAGAGCCCTTTGTGCCACCATTTGGTTTTAGCACGGGGCTGCTGTGAAATGGTGGCTGTGGCTGCAGCAAAATCTCCCAGCTGGGATCCCTTCTGCTTGAGCAAGGTGATGGGAAAAGGAGAGAGGAATAGAATCCCTCAAACAGCTTTCTGACAATCGTTTCTGACTATCGGGAATACAGAATTAAAAATAAACTTCTTTCTTTTCCATGGGCATGGCTGGGTCCACCTGTGCTGTGCCAACCAGGGATGAGCTGTGAAAAAGTCTCATCTACTGCAATCCCATCTCAATAATTCCATTATTGTTATTCAATAATAACATTTCACTGATTCTGGAGTGGTACCTTGGGCCCAGACAGCCAAATCCATGGAAACAAGTTCAGTTTTAGTGGCTGGGAAGCAAAGGCACAGCCCTGGTGAGATGGGGAGAGCTGCTCATGGGTTGGCAGGAGGAATGATGAAATTTTTATAAAAATCTCCTTTTATGAAAATCTATTTCACAAGTGCCCTTTTCCAGAAAAGGGGAAGGATTTTAAATATAAAATAGAGGCACTTCCTCCTCCCCCCAGCGCCTGTTTCCATTCTGCCCTTTCAGACCACTTTCCTGTAATGCAAAAATCGGCCCGGTCCCTTCCCCCTCCCCAGGAATGTCCACCCAGATCAGATAAAGAGGTTCAGACTACTGAAATTTGCACCCATAAATTACAGTGCAGACACCAAAGCCTTGCCTAAGCCTCTCTGAAAAACACCTCCTTCAATGTTCCTTCCTTCTGAGCAGGAGCAGCCCGGTTCATTCAAGGTGACTCATTTAAATACATCTTTAAGGCCAAATGTCATTCCCCTACTATTTATTAGCTGAACACAAAGTCCCCAAACAGAATTGGAAAGCCACAACCCCAAACTAGAGGAGTTTGTGATGCACTCACTACAGATTTATTGTGGTGATGCTGAGAGTAGAAATTTGCTCCGGAAGATTTAAAATATTAATTCTCAGGTGTAGTAAACAAAAAATAAAACAAAATAAAACAAAATAAAATAAAATAAAATAAAATAAAATAAAATAAAATAAAATAAAATATAAACCCCAACCCTCTTGAAGACCAGTTACCAGTTCCACATATCAGCTTTCTGGTAAAGTTAAATAAGTTGGATTTTTTCCCAAGCAATACAAAGCAATTAGGCTCGATCGTGGTTTAATGATTCTCCAAACGCCTTTTTTTTTCTGTCCCTTTGTCCTGAGGGCTCTTCCTATCACTTCGGACCCAGCCAAGGGCGGATGATAAAGTGCCCAGGTTTGATTGGGAGGTTTGAATAAAAACTCCTTCCTAGCATCTTCTCCTCCAGGAAAGAATTGTATGAAATAAATAAACATGCAAAGAAGTAAAAAAACCCTGCTTCTGATTTCATTGAAGGAAGTAGAGCTGGTTGTTTTTGTTTGGATGATGATGATAGTAAAATAATATTATAATAATAATAATAATAATAATAATAATAATAATAATAATAATAGTACTACTACATTTTTTTTCCTATGGCCCTCGTCCCAGACAGCCCCTCCTGGGCAGCAGGGCAGTATTCAAGGTTTCCAGTGCTGGTGTTTAAATGTTTCCAAGGAATATGTTAATGCCCATGGACAAGGCTCCTGCACTCTGCTGAAACAGCAGCCCCAACGTTGTGTATTTAGCAGATCCTATAAGGTGATGACAGCTCACAAGGAGTTGATAAACGCCATTCCTCAGGAAGATAAATGTAAACCAAACCCTCAAACCTCTGGCAATTTATTCACAAATCCAATTATTTTACAACAGCATTTGAAATTTAAAGGGATCGGAAATTCTAAGGAGCAACAAGGACTTGGGCTCGGCTTTTATTTATAAACCCTGAGAAAAAATTTAAAAAAAGGAGATATAAAATGCAAAAGTGGAAATAAAAGGAGGCTGGGAGGAAGGCATTAATATTCCCTGCTTGTGTGGGTCCTGACTCCTGCTGGGAGGGCTCCACTGCTCCGGGTCAGAATACCCGGACCCAAGAAAACCCCAATCTTTTTCAAACAGTGGCTTTAAAAGGTGGGCAGGAGAGGGTGGATTTCAGAGCCGAGGGAGCTCGAGGGGTTCAGCAGAAGAGCACTCACACAAACGTGGGCTCCTGCTTGCCAGACTCCCAGATTTGGGGTCCAGGGCTCCCACTTTTTTGGGATATTCTTTTGTCACGAGTTTGGAAAGAGCAAATATTTTGGGCTGCTTATCTTCAGGAACACTTTCCCCTAGAAAGAAACCCCACTCCATAAATAAAGTGATCCTGAGAATGATATTCTTAATTACGAGAAGGATAACTGTGTTTTGGGATACGCAGCAAGCTGGGATATCGGAAATGAAACTGGGAATAATTGAGACGTGCAACAAAGACTCAGGATATCCATGAGTGTGTCTCGAGCCATGACAACACATTTGATGAAATCGAAGAAATTACACCACAGATAAATGTGGCTCACTGGGAGGATCCATGTGAACTCTCCAACCGGTGCTGAAACGCTGGGGAGTTCCACTTGCACATGCAACACACCATCCCAACATCCTCAAATTCGTCCTGAGCTGTTCATCAGAATTAAAAAAATCCCTGGAGCTACACGGGTCCGCCAGAGCCTTCTGGAAAAGCTGAGACACAGTCGGTGCTTTGAAGGGCAGTGCTGCTGCTACCGCAGCACAGAAAACTCCCAAAATCCAGGGATGAAATCCCCCAACAGTCTTGCTCCTGCAGTGCTATCCCAAACAACAGCTCTATCACACTGAAAACACGCTTTTACTGACTCCCCGAATGGACAATTATATATAACTGCATTTATATGCTCACAGAAACACAGGAGTGCTCGTGCAGCCACCACGTGAGGCCCGGAGAGCGAAAACTGTGGAAATTGATAAACTCCATTATGAGATCTCTTGGCCAAGCAGAACCACATCTAAGGCAGAAATGTCTCCCTGGCATTTCAAGAAGGAGCACGTGAGGAGAGAATCGCTCGCTCCGCATAGTTTGAGGTTCTTTCATACCAGAATCTCCACTTGTCGGGCTCTTGTGGAGTCTGAAATAGGTGAGTGCCCCTGGGTTTGATTTATGCAGATTTCGGCCACGCATTGTCTGAAACCTTTTAGACATTCAAAACTACTTCTTTTTTTTTTATTATTTTTTTTTATTTTTTTTATTTTCCCCCCCTCCATCAGCATCCTAATGAGTCATTTGGAGTGCTGGCACACAAAGGCACACAAAAACCCCTCGAGCCACGACTTACAGTAAAAATGTTTGGAGTATGTGTCAACGACTGCAGAATGGGCACATTATAATTTGTTAGAAGAGTCTGGGCAGGATTTCTGACTAAGAAATACTTGCTACTATCTGAAATATTCTGGGGTATTTTCACTGGGAAAATTTGGAACGTGTTATCATCGCCTGCATCTGCTTACGGAAGGGAAATTTCGTCATTCCCGCCGATGTTACAATTCGTTCAGCTGCGAGCATGAAAAGTGGGAGTTTTGTTTGGCCAGAGCTCTGCTGAATTTCAGCGTTTTTATTCGACGTCAGCTGCTCTGACCGCAGCAGTTCCTCAAAAGGTGCTGCGCTCTTTGCTTATAAAGCGTTTGTGTACACGGAGGCACCGCTGCGCAGAAAACAGCGATTTTCTCAAGATCACGACTTAATTCAGTGTCAGAGTAGGATAAAGACTTCCTAACTCTAATTACAAACCCCGTGGAGCAGTGTATTCCTAATTGTTTTTATTTGGCACGTTCCAAGTGCGGTTTCTATATTCTGAATAGTGCAGCTCTCCCAAATTCCAGCTGAATATTTTGTCCCACTCAGGGCACATTTCTCTAAAATCCACATTTCTGCTCAGATCTGCTCCACAGGGATCTGTTTTCTAAATGCCCACCCTATTTCTTGCTATAACACCCAAATTCTCTTCAGTTGTAACCACCCTATTTTCTGACTAATTATTCTTCCCCCACATATTAACATTTCAAACTAATGAGACTTGAGAGCAAAAATTAACATCTATGCCCTGATTTATATTATATCTATTTTACTGTAATATCGGTAAGAATGGAAATAGAGAAATAGCCACGTGACAGCTGTAAATTTTACATTTCTTTGCATAAAAACGTTGTTTATTACTGCCCAAAAACTCCCACATGTGAAAATATTTCTTAGCTCAACTGTGCCTCCAGAAAACATTTACAGAAAAAGTTCAGTTTCGAGCTAGGAATGATCCATGACTTTTTGTTTCCTGCGAGTACTGTATCTAATACTGTGGCTGTTTAGATCGTAGGTCATGGAAAGGAGAGAAAAGGAGATATTTCCATATCAATGGAACGCTCTCCTCAGGAGTCAGGCAACGGGAACAATATTTGCATCTACAGTTTGTTAACAGCACAGGCAAAAGCGCCAGTGAAAATTCTTAAATTAGGGTTTAATGTGATGGTCTGTGTTTGCAAAAGAGAAACAAAAAGCCACCACAAACCCCATGTGCTCAGGAGTGGCTTGGTCTGTGTAAATATCACCGTAAATCACCAGGGAAGACCTGAACCCCTTTTGGCTGGGCAGAGAACAAGCTCCTAGGATAAAAAGTGAATCCAGAGCTGTCTCCTTGCAATCCTGCCGGGCTTCCAGAGCGACATGAGGCAGCTAAACGAAAGTAGATTGCTCAAAACGCAGCAAATTCATTGTATTATTGAAGAAATCACTATTTCCTAGAGGTACAGAGATCACCATCTTGACGAGACCTCAGCAGACAAACACCTCCCTAATGCTGGCCCGTTCAAAGTCTGGGGCACTCGGGGATCTTGCAGAAGATGCCCTCTATAGCAGAGCTGTTTCCTGACCCACATCTGCTCAGAGTGTTCCGTGCCTCGCAGCCCGAGGAGCCGTAATTCCTTTTCTTGCCCCATGGCTATTTCTGATACACATCTAACTGTTTTTCCTTTGGCTTCCACAGCATCTTGTGATAGCGAATCCCGTGGAATATTTGTGTTGCACTGCAAAAGGGAATTCCTTTTAGCCGTTTTAAACACACCACTCATCTCTTGTCCACCATTATTTATGAAGTATTTCTTGCTGAAATAGGACTGAACACTTATTCCAGATGGCATCACGGCATCACCATTTGATATTTTATTTTCTAGCACACCCCTTATATAGTCTAACATTTTAAAGAAGAAATTGAAATCCTGACTGCTGAATGCAGATCCCATTACACTGCCCTCAATAATGCTCGCATGTTTTTTCACACTTGAAGAGCTCACTGGAGAAAAAAAAAAGGAGACCTTTTCCGTGGAACCACATGTCAATGGAATTGTTCTTGTATTTGCTATCTCTAGTTTTATTTTAAGTTCTTGTTAGAATGAAAACATAAACTGGAGTTTTTCACAAAAGGGAACTGTTTTCTGTAGCACCTTTGTCTTCCAAAACACAATCCCCTGCCTAGGACCAAAAAACAACAGCAGCTGAAGGAAATTCAGTATTTCTGAAGTTATGGCCACAAATTCAGGAAAATAAATATAGAATTAGGGGACTGTGCTTTGCCAGTGGTTTCTGAAATCCCTTAATTGGGTGATTTTATGTAGTGCCAAGAACACAGCTAAAATTATAACTTTCAAACCATGAGTTCAGGGCCCAGTGCTCAGAGTGATGAGCACACTTAGGTTCTACAAAAGCCACAGTGGACTATAGCACTTAATAAAGATCAGGCCCCATGTTGTTTATTTAATTTATTTTTAAAAGATTTTCTTTGCTTTAGTCCACTAACAACTAATTAAGCTGCCTCCAGATTAAGGGCCCGAGCCAAGAATTACAGGATATACCACATGCTTTCTCAAGGCAAATATTTACAGTTGTTTGTTGGGTTGATGTCTTTGACATCCATCTTCTACACATAGGCCATTAAAAAAATGCAACATCACAAAAATCGCCACATGACATTATGTGAAAGATTTGCTTTTTGAAAAGCAAGATGTGTTCAACGCCAGCTTTGCAAATTGTTTTGCAGATGCTATTCCTATAACGCTGGCATGGCTCCTCCGAGCGAGGGGGGCTGGGGGGAGAGCAACATAAAAGACTTAGATCAAAGATTCTTTTTTGGTAGGCAAAGGCTTCTGGCTTCTTTTTCCTAATAGGAAAAGTTTGTGATATCAGAGGAGACCGCACATCAAGCAGGGTTGTGCGGCCCAGCTTTCATTCCCTTTATCCCTGCTCTGTGCTGCCTGTCTCTCCCCTGCCGCTGGGCTGGTGCTTCTGGGGCCTCTGTGGGATTTAACACAGGCAGAAAACGCTGCAGAAATACAGACTTGGGTGATTCGTTTATCATTTCTGCATAACAAACCCTAGGACTGGCTGGCCTCAATGAGACCGAGCCCGTGAGAGGCTCCAAGGCCTTGGTGATGCTTTCAGGAATCACGACTTTATGCCCAAGAGTGCCTTGAAGGCATCCCTGAGTGGGAAAAGCTCTTCCCAACCCTTCTAAAATCCTGTGCATCCCTGGATCCTGCCCAGCTCAGCAAGGCCTCGCTCCTGGGGGAGAATCAGGCAGTTCTGCGGGGAGGAATTGAAGGTGAGCAGGTACAGAGCGAGGCCTGCCCAGAGCATCCCTCAGTGCCGGGCTCCTGCAGCCGCTCCAGTTTGGGATAAAGCTCCCATTTTCCCAGGGAATGCCCAGTGTCCATGTGCTGACTGAGGAAGGGCTGAGAGCTTTCCCAGCAGGTTGCAGACCTGCAGCATGGCTGGATGGGGCAGCTCCCAATCCCGATCCCCTGGTGGGGGATTGGGGGCAGCTCCCCTCCCAGCCAGCCTGTGCCTCCCCCAGCCAGCCCAGCACATGGAATCTGTCAAATTAGTAAATATATTAAAGCACAAACTTCAAAATCCCCGATGGGAAGGTGGTGACAAAGCAGGACACCAAGCAAACACGCTCTGACAGTGCAGATCTGGGGAAGAGCTGGAAGAAGCGTAGAGAAGATTTTTCTCTCGCTCAACCCCATGGTTTTCAAGCGAAGGTCTTTGAACTTCTTTGTCTGAACACTTATATTTTTATTACAGGAAATTAAGAGGCTGAATGATGTGTGATTCGACTGTGGATCCCTGGACATGAAATGAAGCCATAATAAAACATTTTCATATGAACTCAAAAGCAGAAGCTTGACTCTCTGCTACTTCTTCTCCACCTCTGCTCTATGGCCACGCTGGGAGCCAACAACGGCTCCTTGTTGAGTTGCACCAATGAGATGGGTTAAGTGCTGCTTTAAATTGTGTTATTGGTCATGGAATCCCCAAGAGCAGATCCCTGAAGGGCTCCCAGGGATCCCTGGCCGGTGCATGGCCATGACAAAGCGGGACAGGGTTCTCCTTTAGCCCCTTTATGCTTGGCTGGACTCGAAACCCAAGGCTGTGGGTCCCGCTCCATTTATTTACTTTGCCTCCTCCTACCACACTGAGATGAGACACTGAAACACAGATTTTGGTCTATCCTTTAGAAGGATGAAGTCAAGAAATGAGGCTAGGCAAGAGAAGGTTGCTTCAAAGATGGTTTTTGCTTTCAAAGTTGCTACTTAGGAAGAACAAATGCAGCCACTCAGTGTCCTGCTGCTGCTGGCTGAGCTGGCAGAGGAAAACATATGAGAACTGGAAGCACCAGGCAAAGAAATCAAACTGATGCTCTAATCAAGTGCAGCTAAGATCTGTAATGCCCAATAAAAGACAATCAGCACAGCTGGAACTGTGCCAAACAACCAAACAATACAAATTCAGTTTTCCAGGGAGGGCCTCTCATATCAAACTGCAAAAATTAACAAACACTGCAGTTACAGCTAAACCAGCCCAGGGGCTCATCCCCTGTGCCAGCACCTCCAGCCACAGGGATCTGGTTCAGGGAGCTGAACCAGCCAAACCTAAACCATTTTCTTTGACACTCAGGCTCCATGAAATGACCAACTGTCAGAGACGAGTCTGGGGAAAGGAAAAAGCAATGATTTCCTTCAGTTCCCTCTTGCCAGCTAAATGGGACACCAACTTCCAGCTCGTCACTCTTCTTTTGGCATCCCTCATCCTGCCTTCCAGGACACATTTCTGCTCAGATCTGCTCCCCATCCAGGTACCAGATTTTTAGAGCAGCCCTCTCCTTATTTCATTGCTAAAATGGAAATAACACGGGGGAGCAGGGACACCAGGGTTAAAGCAGCTTTATGCCACCCATGCTGCAGAGTCAGAAAATAATGGTTCCAAACAGCCAGGACGAAAGCCACTGCCTGCCACTGTGAGATGGAACACTCACCTGGACACGTTAGAGCAGAGCTGTAAACACAGGTGATGTGGCGAGGGACAATCACCCCTCACACTGAGGTCCCTACTCAGTCCCTACTAAAGGGAGTGCACATTGCCAACACTGCCCAGGCTGCTCAGAGAAGCCACAACACCGGATCTGTCACAGCTGGGTGCCAAAGGTCCCTCACCTGTGCACGAGGGACACGGGGACAGATGGATCAGCGCTGGAAAGCGATCCCCAAACAGGGCAGAACCAACACGTGGAGAAGTGAAGTGATACAGAAACAGAGGGGAGGAAATAGAGGAAAACAAAAATAAAACAAAAAAACCCCAAGGCTCTTTGTCTGCTACTCAAATCCGAAGTGAAGGATTTGTTCTGGTTCTGTGTGGTTGTCACAGTGTCTGGAACACTCAAATTTACAGCAGAAGATGGGAGGATGCCAAGGACAGGAGGACAGGGACTGCTGGGTTGGGGCAGCACCTGAAGCAGTGTTTCCCTGGTTTGTGACCACCAATTTAAAGCAGAAAAATGAAAGATCTGATCTTCCAGCATCTCTGCCACTGCTTCAGAACCTGAAATCTTTGGCTTTTCATTTACATTTGGAAGGATGCGGAACACACAGTAGCAAAACAGTGTTAGAGCAAGTAAGCCCAAGGAGAAAACCAAAAGAGGAAGTGAAAGGCTTAAAAAATAAAAATAAGACATAGCATTGGCCTCTGGCAGTATTTGCTGAGACATTCAAATCAAAATGTCATCTGGAAGTGGTGCAATTTCAGCAGTGGCTACCGAGTGTGTGGCCAGCTCCCATCTCCACTGGATACAGGATTTCCTTGGAGCACCACTTGGAAAAGGCTTGGGCATGGCCAGGACATCTGGCCTTGTGTTTAGAAGCTCACAGCTTAGTTCACAGCTTTTGCTAGGACAGCCCCTGGAAGCCCTGAGCTCGGTTGAACACAGCCTAGGATCTCCCAAATCTTTCACAATCCAGGTAAATGACTTGTAGAGAAAATCCAGATCCCAAATGTTTGGGAAATTCTTCTCTGCTCATCATCAAAACGTCTCCTCAACTCAGCCCGAGTTATTTGGGTTGCCAGAGCCCTGATCTATTCTAGCATCTCTAAATCTATCAGCAAACCTCAAGAACAGAACAATGAGGATTATGGCAGTTGAAATAAACAAGTTTTTTTCCCTGAATTTTCATGGCTACCTGCAAGATACACGGTCTTCTTATCAAAAATTTATATTCTAGGAACACAGCTGAAAGTGTATTCTAATTTTATTTACAAATGCAACTCCCAAACCCAGACTCTGATAGACTCAGCCGTAGTGAAATAACAATGTCACAACAACCAAAAGTTTAAGTCAAGAAGGCATTTTCCCCTAAGGAACAAACAACAAATGGTGCTGATTTTGTTAAATATTAAAAAAAAAAAAAAAGTCATCGACTTACACATTAATGATGGGACATCCTGGCACTGTCCAAACTTTCCTGGCAAAAGTGATGCAAGAAATTACAGGAAAAGTTTTCGTACTTCTTCAGAGAGGACAAAATCTCTGTTGCTGTTAAAAAGAAAATCAAAACAAAACCATAAAGCACTTAAAGGCAAAACACTTTTTACAAGTGCCTATTTCTCAAAAGAGACACAAACTAAAGCTCAACAACCTTACTTTTGCCACTTTAAAAAAATTATTCTAACGATAAAATTACAGCCTTTGCTGATCTTTTCAGAGTATTTTCAGTTACACAGTACAACTCTCCTGAACAAACCTCCTCCCTCACCCACCATCTTTACTTAGGAAGCTTTTCTGAGGTTATTTCTAGGAAAAAGAAACTAGGAAATTACAATATTTGCTGTTGTTTCAGTACTGGTTTGGGTTTTTTTGTTTCCTCCTTCTCCTCATGCAGTCATCCTGAGCTGACTGGAATGTACAGGAACACCCCAATGCTCAGTGGAATAAAGTTCAAAAATAATTTTATTACAGAGCTCAGAGGGAAAAAACAAAATGCAAGGCTGGTAATTTTTCCTAATTCCTCCTGCCACGACATAGAAATGCTTTCTGGTTCATTGAGCAAATTGGTGGGTCTGAATTCCAGAAATTCAGATATCCTCACAAAGGCAGCATTATGACCAAACAGGTTCTGTGTTGGGAATTCTGGCCGGGTGCCACTTTGTTAATAAATACAAGTGTTGGATTCAGCTGGATTTAAAGATTGTGTTCTTTGCTTGAGCAAGTCTGAAAGTGCCAGAGTTGTAAAATTATCGTTGAGCTGGTGCTTTGAAACTCAGAGACAGCAGTGCAGATAAAAAGTGTCTGATCCTGCCGGGAGAGCGAGATGGGCAGGGCCAGCGGTGACCAAACACTCTGCAAACACAGAGATTGCACCCCCTGGAACAAATTAATCCCTCAGATAACCTATAAAACATATTTAATTTGGCTTTTCATTTTTTAAATTCTAATTTTAGTGATAGAAGACAAAGCAGCACAGGGCAGGATTAGAGATCAGGGCTGAAATTGCTCCTTTGGGGGTCTTCTGTGTTCTTCTTCATTAAAAAGGATTCAATTTTCTTCAATAAAATGGATAATATTCCATCATCAACAGCAGCAGCCAACTTGAATTTCAACAAAAATCGCCCAACATTTGGGGGTTTTGGAGTTTGTTTTGTTTTTATTTGTTCTAGTTATGGGTGTATCAAATTCTCCATATCCAAAACTGTTCCCAATTCAAATTTGGGCTTATTTCTTGTTTTTATACAAGCTTGAGAGCCAAGGAACTGTCTGCACTTAAGCAATTCCTCCTTCCTTGTACAGGTCAGTTGGTCCAGCTGCTTTGTGTTCCTTTTCCTGAACATTTGAGGCTGTGCTCATATTAACAAGAAAGAGAAACTTCTCCCTTTCTCTCCCAGTTCTGCTACAGTTTAAGATTTAGACCCGAGTGAAAACCTTGTTTCATGACAAAAACAATGATTTGATTTGAAATTACTCAAGTAACGAGTCTGTTTCGAGTGGCTTCGGGGACAACTCTTCATAAAATCTTCTTGTTATTAGCAAAGAGAGTTTATAATTGGCATGGTGCAATTAAAAAAAAACCCCAAACCCAACATCTGGACTGTCACTGTCTGCAGAAGGTGTTTGGCACTTCTCTCTTTGAACATTGAACGACCTGGGATAGTGAAAGGTGTCCCTGCGTGGGGTGGGGCTGGAGGATGTTGAAGGTCCCTTCCATCCCAAACCATTCTGGGGTTCATTCTAGGATCCATTTCCCTCAGGTGCAGAGAGCTGAGTGGAATCTTTACAACCCGCAGTGCAAGAAGCAGACAGGCACTGAGCGGGAAATTCAGAAATTCCCTATTTTTCCATACCCTTGAAACGCTTAAATGTTACAAGGAGAGAAACTGAGCATCTCCTGGAAGAATAAAGTGAGACTTCCGGTGTGGAATGGGCTCAGCAATGCGGGTCCTGGTCTAATCCTATAATTTTTTTTGCTCTAGAAGTGCTGGGAGGGTGTAATTGCAGCAGCCTCCTGAAGCTCTGCCATGCCCCCTTGCTTCTTCCCAGGGCTGGGACACACCGGGCCGGGGGAGGAGGAGCGAAAAGCAGGAAAACAAAAGGATGAGAAGAACATCCCTTATCGGAACACTTGGCTAGGTGCTTTTCATGACATTGTGCGAGCTAATCTAGTCAAAATAATCCAAAACAGCCGGTGAAAGAGATGAGTGACTGCACAATGGAACCTTGCAAGACATTTACCCCCCTTTCAGGCGCTACCCACGACCCCGTTTGAAGATTTCCACACTTTTCCTCCAACTGAGCACATTTAAAGTCACAGCTCCTCCAGCTGCACCATTGCTCCCTGAGATCAGCGCTTGCTTTGTAAATAAAAGTGCATAAAATACCCCTCTGCACATACTGACACCCCGCCCGCGAGCTGTGGGGTTTGCAGAAGTATTTACCGAGCTGTTATTTTACTTCTGTATTCGTACAGCTCAGGAAAAAAAGGAACAGTGCAGCTCTAGCGGGGTCGTGTTTATGATTTTGATTTAAATACTCGGGAGCTGTGTGTGATACAGCATCTCATGGCAATTTTATCCATTCAAACGTCGCTCTTGAGAGCTCTCTCACCAAAATGTTTTGTGCTCCTCGAGTGAGGATCAGTCACAAATAATAACTGCTCTGATATTTAATCAATATCGAGATGCCATTGGATGTTAGTGCCTGTCCACCTGAGGGATGCCATGGATCTATTCCCCCATTAAAAATACATGGAGAAACTTCCCTTGCTCTGAGCTGGAACAAAAAGCTTTTAATCGCTTCACAGATGACTTGACGGTGCACACCGCATCTGTGGGCAGCAAAAACCCTGCTGCACCGACAGCTCGGTGTCTATTTTTGTTCTGAGATACACCTGAATCTACAGGGCAAAGTTCTCAGCTCTTGCTTTTTACTTCCAAATTCGCCTTCTGCTGCTCAGCCCTCGCAGAACTGATCACGGATCAGATATCCCAGACAGCCTGGGTGGAAGAATTTATCTGTGTTATGCCTTTAGACAGAGCTTTTATGGTTAACCTTCAAAAATCTCTCACTTTCTCCCCAGTTCTTATCCTAAATAACATTTTCAGTCTGAGCACCGCTGTATTTAATTGCTGTAGTCAAAACAGGACCACAAAGGTCTTAACACGGAGCCAAAAGAATGGCCATTGTTCCTCCTCTTACCTCAGCATCTAAGTCATTAAATGTTCTTAAGCCAATCAAAGATCATTTTCAGGGATGTTAAAATGTCCTGAGGTAAAAATGCCTTTCGCCTTCTCTCGAATTTAGAGGCTTTGGATCAAATTATTTCAATTAACTGTGAGAAGAAGTTTTGTGATGATCACACTCGTGTCAGACCTGAGCCTCTTCCCCCAAAGTATTTCCTTCCCATCAGAGCTGTCTTCCAGCTCAGCCTGCTGCCTCACAGTTTCTTATATTTACTTTTTGCTCTTTCCCTCCACCTTTTTGCTGAAGTTTTGCCCACTAAACCCAGACAAAAGGAATGAAATGATTTAACTTTCGAGAGTTTTACCAAACAGAATGCGAGGTTAACCTGTCAAATATTCATCCCCTTGCCCAGCTGAGCACCGAGCTCAGACTTTCTGCTCCCTTTTCTTCAGGAAGTGCAGATTTTAAGCTTTGCCAGACAATAATACACAGACCCAGGCTGGTTTTTTTTTTACCCAGTGATGCAAAGGAAGTGGTTTTGTTGCTAGCAGGTACCATGCTTGGGATATTAAGATAATGAGAGTTCATCACCACAGACAAATTGTAACTGCTCCCCATCCAATCTGACCTCCAGCCTGAGTGACTGAATGAGAGACCTGCATTTGTAAGAGCCCTAAACCTCCAATAAATCAACTTCACCTCCCCTGAGCTGTTAGAACTTCGATAGACACAGATTTAGAGCAGGAAACAAAAAAAAAAAAGAAAAAAGATCTTTAAGAAAGAGAGCTTTCAATGGCGCTATCTGCATGCAAATCAAAGGCCAGCTCAAACTTTAATCGCATTTAGCTTCTCTTTCCTCCAGCGATTGCTCCCTGATTTTAACAATCACACTCTCGAAAAGAATGCACGGGGAGGGATATCAAGAGGTGAATTTACTCCAAGAGATAGGAAAGATTACACATTGACCCTGAAATCTGCAAGGCCGGTCCTGCACCAAGAGAAATGCGGATTTTAAACTGGTGCAGGGAAATACAGAAATATGAGCACGTGTTTGAATCATAGCAACCGAGTAACTGGGCTGAATAAATACCGATAAAGGCACTCCTAGCTCTTGCAGGCACATCTATAAAAGGTCTCCTCTCCAGCCAGTGCTTTTTGGGTTATTTACCAGAGTTCAGTGCCTCTCTGCTGTGGGTGTGGTGAAACAGTCACCCCGCAGCATAACCGACTCACCCTGCTAAAGACACTTTCCCTCGAAGCTGAAAAAGTCACTTTTCCTGATTAAAACGGCTAAAAAAAAATAATTTATGTTGGTGGTTTGAGATTAAATAGTCTGCCATACTTCAAAAGCCTATTTACCTGTGATTTAAACCCAGTGTCTTTTGATCACGGAGATAAGCTGTCTCCATGCTGTCTGCTGATCACCGCTTTCCTAAGGCCTTCCCCCCCGAGTTAACTTTTAGTTTTACTGAAGTATGAGGGGATGCAAGTTTCAGATTTGTCCCTGTGCATTTTCACACAATTTTGCCGGGCTCTATCGTCCTGCATGGGAGATAAAGTTACAGCAATTTAAGATTTAACAGCTGCTGCCAGGAACTGCAATTGGATAATCTCGGGGCTGCTGCTGCTTTGAAGTTGCCAAGTCCCAATAAACCCCACATCTCTGAGTGCTGCATCTGGGATTATTACCAGTTAATTGGAAGATCTTTTGAAAAATATTGAAAAGAAAACACCAAGATGCTTTGGGATAGATTTCTGCTAAAATCAGCTGGAAACAGCAAAGCAAAATTTTATTCTTCTTAAGGCCAGCATGGAGTGGAAAGGGAGAGATGAGAGTTTGACCTGACATCCTTTGGTGCTTGTTTTTACCATTGGAGCAGAAAGATGCTCAGGGCCTGGCAGCCACTTCCTGACAGCAGAAAAAATAACCTACATTTACTGCAGGTTGCATTGAGATCGGGGAGCTCTCGTATCACGACTCATTCATCTGGTCAAGTGCTAAAAAAGAGACGTGAGACCTCCCCTGCTGGACAAATTCCAGCAGAGGAGGCAAGAAATCCAGAGCTAAGGGAAGGGTGCAGTGACATATTTCCTCCTGGAGAGAAATACCCACGTTATTTATCTCTGATAGCGACCAACAATTTGTTCAATATCAAACGCTGAAGCTGAGCTGCTGGGGGGAGGCATCAACACTGAGAAATATTTACTTGAAAATATGGTCAGAGCTGAAAGTTAATTGAAATGCTGAAGCTTTGTTTGCTTCCCCGCTTCAGCACAGCTGAAACAACAAAACCAGTCAGACAACTTTTTTTGTTTTTCTTTTTTTGGTCAGGTATGTGCTGAATTTCTGACAAAAAGCTTTGGGGTTCTTAGAAGAGCTGCAACAGCACAGGGATTTCTCCCAGCTCCAGAAGGAGTGACTTCATTAAATACCCTGGGTGCTCTTTGTGTGCTTGCCTGGGACTGAGTGTGCATCTGGTTTGTGGTCAGACACAGAATTTGGTGTGAAAACGCTGCTGGGACACCCTTTCCCAAAAAATCCAAAGCTTTACAGATGAGAGTTTTAGGTTCTAATTGGTGAATGTGAAGGGCCTGGGTTTGTTTTTGCTGCACACCTCTCCCTTGCAGAAACGAGGAGCGTGGAGATAAAAACTGTGTTCTTTTGCTCCACTCCCTCCTCTGCTTGTTTTCTGGATAAAATGAAATTTCTGAAATTCCGTGGTTGCTTGTAACATTTTGTAGAATCCTAATGTTTAGTAACTTCGGTTTTTTAAGTATTTAAAACCTTTTTTTTTTGAAGCTTTTTACTGAGCAGCTGTAATTACATATGTGCACACTTCCATGAAGTGCTTTCACACCTCTTCTGCATAAGTATTAGTGCTAAATAAACACCACAGCCTTCATTTTACAGCTGGAAAACTTCACCACAGACCCCTGAAAGGTACCTGGACATTTATTCTTCCATCTGCATCCCAGGCTGTGTGCTGGGAGTGCTCAGTCCACCCTCCCTGAGCTCATCCCCTCCTCCTGGCCTTACCTGACCCTTTCCTGGGGTCTGGAAGCAGAACTCCATGGGCAGGTGGAAGAAGAGGTGTAAAGGAGAAGGAGCAATGCCTTAGAATATCCTGAATACAGAGGATATTTTTCTTCCTGCTGACTCTTCACATTAATATCATTTTACCTGTGTTACCTGAACTAAACCCAGCAGCAGCTGCTATATCCCATAGTACTACTATTGCCTCACTCTGGTGTAAATGTAGATTAAGCTTCTAGTTAAAATCCTAATTATCTTGGCCCAAAGTAATCCAAACAGGACAAAGCCCATAGGTCATGAAAATGAAGAAGCCTAAATAAATGAACTGTTCCTATTTACAGGGGATTGTGGAGACAGGAAAAGGGGAAATGGCCTCAGACTAAAAGAGAGGAGGTTTAGATGGGATATTGGGAAGGAATTCTCTCCTGGGAGGGTGGGGAAGCCCTGGGATGGAATTCCCAGAGCAGCTGTGGCTGCCTCTGGATCCCTGGCAGTGCCCAAGGCCAGGCTGGGGCTTGGAGCAGCCTGGGACAGTGGGAGGTGTCCCTGCCATGGCAGGGGTGGAACTGGATGGGATTTAAGGTCCCTTCCAACCCAAACCATTCCAGGATTCCCAGTATTCCCAAACTGATTCCACCTGAGGTGAGGGCAGGAAACACCGACCCTGCTGAGAAAGGCAGTTTTTAAAGCAGAATTTGATCTGACCAGCCCCCCACCACTGAATGGACTGAGGAACATTCCATGGTCCACAGGCAGCTCTTTTTCAGAGAAGTTCTGTGTAGGACTTTTCCAGGACAGGTATCTCACACCCCCCTTTTCAGTGGAAAAAAGGAAGAAAATAGAAATTATTGCTCTGCGTGTTTCTGATAATAAGCAAAGATTCTCTTGTGCTTCACACACAAAACGTGGTGATGCATACCAGGATGTGGGTGACACAAAGGTCTGTGTGAATATTATCCAAAAAAACACCCATAAGAGATGGGGAAATAAAATGTACAGAAAAGACACATTAAAAATTCCTGGAACTTTCATCAGAAATCCTCACCCACACGAAACCAGACAAATATTCCTGGTTTTGTCTATTTTTCAATAAGCTTTTTTTTTTTTTTCCTCTGTAAAGAGCTGTTTAAATGGCTGACAGAATAATAGCAGCAGGACCCAAGAGTGTCTCTTTGATTGCTGTTCCATGAGTTCCCAGGTAAGGGGTCCCCACCAGAGCACAAAGGAGGCATTCAGGGCCCCACAAGGCCACACTCAGTACAGAACCAGCCAGGAAACTTGGACCCCACAGCATGAAATCATAAATTGATATCATTTAGGGACAAATGTAGCATCTTATCCCACATTTATTGCCACCAACTGCAATAAAATGAAGATTAATGGGAGGGATGAAAGGCTCCTGGTGGAGCTGATCATATCAACATCTGAGTGTTAGATAGAGTCCAAAGAAAGCTCAGCCCAAGGTGTGCAGGGACAGGGATGTGTCATCTGCCTTCTAGACAAAGCTTTTGATATATTAAGACCACTTAATATTAAAATAAACAACCTTTAATTCTCCTTCTGAGGCTTCCTGTTAAGGATCTGCATGGTGTTCTGCAGAGCCACAACACTGAAAAATGAAACTACACGATTCATGCTATTTTTGTGGCTGTTTTTTAAGAACTCACAGGTTGTTCTGGGACACAGCAGAAACTCGAGGCCAAATCTGTAGAGCTCTGAGTTTCTCAGGTTGTGTTCACAGGAGACTGTGGTGCCTTTAGAAAGTGGAACAAGTGCCTTGGCATTTTGAAGAGTGGCTGTGGAAACCTCCTGGCATTTTGATTTGCATAAACGTGTTTGTTCTCCGGCTTGAAGCACTTCAGGATTTTTGAAATGGGGGAAATGGCAGATTTGTGATGCATTTCTGGCCAGAGCAAACCTCTATTCCCCATCCACCCAGTCTGCCTGGGAGGTCCTGGTGATGCTGTGTAGCACAGTGGAAGATTCTCCACCTGCAAGTAGAAAACTCAAGGTAATGAGTGGGTGAAAAACCTCAGTGTAAGCACTAAACTGCAGACCAAGACCATCCATCTTGAAAAGAAAAAGCAAATAAAAAAGCACCATTTGAGAGGGATAAACTGTGCAATCAAGGAAAACCTGTGTTGTAACAGCTCTGCTTTTAATGCCATGAAGATATTGAGAACAGAGGATGAGGAGGGCCCCTGATGATTTCTTCTCCTAATTTCAGATTGTCCCTTGCACCTTCCTTCCCCCTGGTGAGGATCCATTATTAATATTTACAAGCAATTCTCCAGTAAGCAGGTGAAGGCTCATAATCAAATCAAATTACTGTGCTCCTGATGGCACTTCATGAGATGAGCACTTTATTAGGGGACAAAAGCTTCTAGAGAGATTATTTAATGATAAGTACATCAGTTTCTTTAATACTTTAATGGTAATTGCTAGCGAGACAATTCTTTTTCTTGCCCAATGATTCTTTCTCCCCTAGTGAGCACTGTTGTACTCAATGCTTAGAGCACGATATAATTACTCAGAGTTCATTAGGAGACAGTATTTCTTGTCCTTTCATTAAACCAGATCTGTTTGAATAAGGATACATAAATCAGCAGCCGTGCAGTACTAACTTTTTATTTTTGTTTAACTGTTGAGGAAGGAACAATACGAGCCTGGCACTATTCAGTAAGTTGAGGGAACCTGACTCTGGTGGCGTGAGCAAATCTCTATCTCTCAGCACATCTGCTCCACTTCAGTTTCCCACAAGTCAGACAAGGACAATTATTCCCCAGCCTCGCAGGGAGCTTTGAGAATTTAGAGCTGAGCAATAATAAATGACTTACAGCCTTTTTAAACCTCTGCCAGGCAGCATTGAGCAGTGATAAGACACGATGATAAGGCCAGAGGGCTGGGTGCCTCTGTAGTGCCAGCAGCCTGTTGGTCCCAGGAGGAGAAGAGCTGTGGCAGTGACCATCATTTTGGGGTGCCTCTTGCCAGTGGCATCCCTTTCCACCACAGGACTTCTTTATGAAGTCTTTCCAACTGGAAACCAGCAGTGGCTGAGCTCCTGCAGGGATTTGGGTGGATGGAAGCAACGGTGAAAGGTTTCACCCCCTCAGCCACACTCCCGCTGGGTGATGCGAGTTTTGGGCAAGGCTAAGGAAAGCCATGTCCAAAAAGGCAAATCAGGGAAGTGTTCTCATGGAAAACAGACACAGCACCAGCCACAGAGGGAGTTTAGGGCACCTGCTGCACCCTCAAATATCAAACCAGCCTGGTGCCTTGTCTGAGCTCTGCAGGTTAGCAGTAACTTCATCTTATGATTAAAGACAGCGTACACCTACTTTTCTGAAACCTTAGCATTCCACTCAAGAGAAATTTATCAATTCCGAAGCCCTTTGAGCCTGTCTGCCCCATAAAGCTCCAGTCCTATTTCAAGTCAAGCAATCAGAACGGTGGGAAAAGCAGCTCTGATGCTGAGCAGGCAAACAGGGGAAGTGCTTTTACTGAGTGTTCCATGTGGGACCAGGATTTGCTGCCAGTAAGGAGAGAAAACAAGGCACCACCTCCATGTGCAGCTGGATCGGTGCACACAACACTCTGAGTTTGCCCCGTACGGTTTTGCATGCCAGGGGCTGATAAAGATCTCTTCCTCCAGTTTCACGTTTGCGTGGTATTCTTGTGTAATGGCCAAACCTGTTTGGTTACAGATTCCTCTGTCTGGCCTGATTAATGCTCTCCTCTTTGGACCCCACAAGGGAATCTGGGAAGCTTTTGGTGCTTTTTAGGCCATTTGCTGCATTATCTGGGCTGTCATTCTCTATTTCAGCTGGTGATTGCTCAAACCCCAGCAGTCTATGCATTGCTTAAGGTTTTGCTCAGCTTCTCTGCTCTCCAGAGCAACTTTTCTTTGAATTGCTACTGACACCAATTTCAGGAATAATCAGAAGTTACAAGACTTTAATGCAGGTATCCCAATGTCTCTTGAGCCAAGGATTTCAAGCCCTGTATGTGCAGGGAACCAAGAAAAGCACAGCTGTTGCACACTGCAGGTGAGTCTGGGCTTGCGAATTCCCCATCAGCTCGTAGCAGCGAACAGGAAATCTGGGATGCTTGTCCAGTTTCAAGGGAGGAGACAGCACCCAGTACACAGCGCTGAAAAGAGCATAATGTGCCAGCATTCCAGTCCCAGCGTGAGGCAAGGTGGCAGCAAATTCCCAGAGTTGTTGGATATTCATGAATTCCTCACAACTCGAAGCAAAGAAGCTCAGCACAAAGTGAGTTGCACCTGTCCTGTGGAGCACTGCTGCTGCAGCCTGGAGAACCTGGGCACACGAGGCCTGGAAAGGTGATTAAGTAAAGTCACTTGGATGTAACATCCCCACAAGTCACTTAAAGATAAATAATGCCAGGAAAAAGAGATTCCTCTTCCCAAGCCCTTGTGCAATGCTCAAAAAAGCACATTTCACCTGAGAAGAACTCGAGATGAGTGTTGCTGCACACATCCAGCAGGTGCACAGTGCTGCAGGGCTGTAATCACCACCTCTTTCCTGATCCTTCTTCCGAGGCAGCTCATCATCCTCTCCATTACCAGCCAACCCCCCCCAAAAAAACCACAAGACGAAAAGAAACCAGGGCATTTGGCTACAATGTACTATTTTGAATGGCTAATAGAGAAATGGGGATGGAAAATGAAAAGTGTATTTATTGCTGATTCTCACTATTAGATTTGACAGATAGCATTTGCCTCCAACCTTTCAAGCCAGAAGTGGAACAGATGTTCATGAAAAGCCAGTTAATTTCCTGCCATTTGTGAACTGATTAGAAACTGAAACATTAGCACACTGACACTTCTTTATTTTTAATCTTGCTCGCGTTTTGAAAGGAAAAGAACCACCGGGAGCTAAGGTTTGGTTTTCAGATAGGAATAGCTGCACATTTTTTGTTTCCTCTTTTAACCCCAAACCTCGCTGTTAAGGAAATGGGAAAAAGCCAACCTGAGGCTGCACAGCTCAGTGCTGCCGAGTGTGTGCTGGTGCAGCTCTGCCAGAGAATGAGGAAGAGGAGGCTGAGCTTCCACACACCCCTGTCTCTTGTTACAGCTACTAAGGCCACGCACAAAGGCTCTACAACCGGTTTCCAACAGCTAGTAAACAGGCTGGTATGCTCGTCCAGGTCATTGTAAGGCAGGCAGTGTTCTGCCCCGAGGGGAGGAACGAGGAATGAGGAACCCTCCCGGTTTTAGTTTCCAGCAGTGTTGTCACTGAGCCTCTGCTTTAAGCGTTTCCAGAACAGAAATTCAGGCACAAACACAGATCTGGTTGAAGCAGGTTCGATTCTATTCAAAACTGAGTGATGGCTCCAGATCTAATTCAAGGAAACAATATTTATGGACTACTATTAATCCCAGCAGGAGAACTTTGGGCGTGCATTATCAGTTATTCATACACTCCCTACCCCAAGAAAGAGGATTTTACTCTTGGGTCAGATGGAGCATGTTACTCAAAAGCAAAGCTGGGCAGAAAGTTTCTGACAAAGCAAGGTTTTGTTGGGCAATCACAATTTGCCAAGCCTGGGACATGTTATTTAAAACATCCTGGGTTTGACGAGCAGGCACCAAGGCTGGGGCAGGTCCAGCCCAGGGCTGGGGCAGCTGCTGGGCCATGGCAACTCCTGGCTTTTCCCTGCTGTCCTTGTCAATATTCCTGCAGGGCTGTGGAGCTGCTTTGCAGCCAAATTAAAAGACTTCATCTTCCCGGGACCCAGAGGAAGTTGGAAATGAGCAAGCAAACAAAAAATGGGAAAGGAAACCTCATGAACTGGAAACCCTGCTTTTCAAGGCAGCCGTACTGAGGAGTAATTGCAACCAAATGAAACAAGATCTCCGTGTTTAAAACCAGGATTTAAGAGGAAAACCGGTCAGGAGAGATTCTGCCCCAGGTCAGCACGCTGGTCAATATTATGTTTATTTTATCCGTGCTGCACTTACATCCACAACTGGAAAAGCACGTGATTTCAAGCACAGAACATAAACTGTGCTTATCAACAGCCTGAGCAGCACAAAGGTGCTCAGACCCAGCACTCAGGGAGGGTGGGTTGAGCCCAGGTGCGTGTGCCCGTGTGTCCTCACACGTGTGTGTGTGTGAAGGCAGGGTGCAGGAAGCACAGAAACGCAAAGCTGGCAGCGGGGACAGCAGCGGAAAAGTTTCCCGCTGACAGACAGAAGTGTGTTAAACCCTTCCCTCCATCCTCGCCCCCAAGGTGCGCCTCTCCGAGTGCCTCCGGAAAGGTCTGGCATGGCTCTGCTGCCCGAGGTTCGTGTTTTAGGGACAGGTGGTTGGGTTAATCCTCCCAGAACAGCCCGCACCTCGCAGAGCCGGGCCCGCTCGGCAGCAGCACACACCCGGCTTAAAGGTTATGAAACCTCCGGGGTGAAACTCAGCGAGCGAGTCACCGCTCCCGCAGTGTGTGAGCAGCGGGGATGTCACACAAATCGTCTCCTCTGAGCTTGATCCTAAACCTTTAGGCCACACCTTCGCTTGGAATCAATCACAGTAACTCGGCTGCTACCAGCAGGACACGGCACAGAAAATCAAAGGAACTGGCTCGCTAAACCAGAGCTGTCATTATCTCCCAGCATTCGGCCCTCTTGCTGAAATTGTACTGTTCCCCTTTAAATTCCTTTCCTTACTCCACTTTCAAGTTTTCTTTACTTTTTAATTCCTTTCTTCTTCCTACTTCTACCACCGCTCCTCTGCTTCCTCCCTCTCCGGGGGAGGGGAAAGGGAAGAATAAGTGCTTTGTTGTTGCTCCCCTCCCCCAGCCCGTAAAGTTTGCTTCTCATATCCCACTGGAAAACAGCATTTCCCCAACCATTCGAAGAAACACTGCGATTTTTAATTGACAATTGGATGTTTGAAAAAGAGATGGGAAAGCGGAGGGGGAAAAGGCAGGCTTTGTGAGGGAAAGGATGAATCGGGGTTTTTGTTGTTGCTGGGCACGTGATGGGGAGCAGGACCCTCATCCCAGAGCTCCCAGTGCCCACCCCACTCCCACCGGGGACAGCCCAGCGACCCCAACCCAGGCACAAGTGGCAGAAGCCACCACACCTCCATCTTCCTCATCTGGAGGCCTCTGAGGGTTTTGCTTCTCCCTGCGGCAGGAATTTCCTATTGCCGGCTATTTCAGGCGCTTTATGGAGTGATCAGCTGCTAAACAATTCCCACTGACAGGAAACCCCATCACTGCACTCGGGCACTTCGTGTTCCACCCACGGGGGAAATGCGGGGCAGCCTCCCTGCCTGCCCGAAGCCATCCTAATATCAGTTAAAATTCCAAGCGGCCTCTCCAGCATCCTCTGCTGGCTCCTCCGCCAGCCCCGCTCCTCTCCCAAAGCCAGGCTATTGTTTGGAAGGGGAAATTTATTGTCCCACATAAATCATAATGTGCTCAAATTAAATCATCGTTGGAGAGCCCGGGAAAAAAATTAACATAAGTCACTAACTAATTTTAGAATTGCTCAGGAGCTCTGAACTGGCAGGGAGAGGATCGTTAAAAAAAACAAAAACAAACAAAATCACACAACCCTGCCCCAAGATTAATTTGCACAATTGTTGTGGTTTTTACACAGAATAAAAATAAAATCTTAATACTTTCAATTAAAAAAAAAAGTTGCTACATTGCTGAGTATTTTTAATATTTCTACATGAATTCCCTTCGATTTCAAAAATTTCCCCCTTCCCCCCCTTATTGCCTGTTTGTAGAGTTCTATTGCTGACTCAGGGAATAGAAAGCAAATTAAGTAAATTAATTTATTAAAAAGCAAAAAGAAGACGACAAGAGAAAGGTTGAATGCGTGTCGTTTGACCAAATTATGACTAAGGGAGGATATGATAACAACCTAAAATATTTGGTGTGTGTCAGCTTTAGAGACTGGCACGAAATGAAATAAGGCTGGGTAACAGCACAGCCCCCCAGAGCTTCCCTGAAGTTGCTCCAGCAGGAGATGAGGGAGATGCTGACGGTTCCTTCTGCTCTCCAAGTGCCACCAACTCACTCCAAAGAGGGAAGGAATAAAGAAAACAACACCCAAACACATCACTGGCCCAGCTTCTCCACAAACAAAGATCTTATCCCAGCAGAGCTTTGATCCTGAGGTGCAGAAACGCTCTGAAATCCTCTACAGCCCCTGCCCCTGGCCACACACCGACCTCTGAGCAAAACCCCTCACTCCAAATGGGAGCTAATTCCAGCAGAATTGTTACAGAAAACTTTTCTAGGAGTTGATTTTCACGTATGAATAACGTCACAGGTTCAGAGCATAGAGGACTCCTGAAATGACAGGGGACTAAATGGGCCATTTGCCCAAACTTATCTCCTTTTTTATTTAAAACTAGCAATTTAAAGTTGCACCTACGCTCTACTTAAAAATGCTATTTAAAATCAGGGTATTGAATGAACGTGAACTGAGGCATTTACTGATTTACACCAAGCCTGTGTTTGTGTCACAAAATCAAAGTTTGCTGGCACAGTTTTGTTCTGTTTATGTTGCATGAATCCAGCCTAGTCAGATGTAGTTATTTTCAGCACTGCAGTTTTAAGGGGTTGTGTTTCGTTCTAACCAAATTACAACAAAATTCAGTGAGTTCTTCCCCCCTCCCCAGGTACACCTAAACCACAAAAACAAAACTGCAGCTCTGCAGAAAGTCTGACTTTGGATTAAGGCACCAAATTGCTGGATCTATTCCAAATGTTAAAAAAGTTTCACATACTTAGATTTGAAAACTCTCTATTTTTCTTTTTAGAATTGATAACACTGTAGTCTAAACTACAAAATAAACAGACAAAACCAAACACCAAGGGTTTTTTTATTGCTAAAATTAGCTTAAATGTAACCTTGTCAAACCTTTCTGGGTTTGATACGAGCAGGATTCTGGTTACAGTGGTGTGATTTCATAAAGCACTTTAACTCCAAGAGTCCTGCAGATAATCAGCTCCCGATTTCCCCTGGGTGAATTACCCAATTTGGGGATTACGGGTGGCTCTGCCACCTCCAGGAACACCCCTTGCTGCTGAGAGGGTGGCACAGAGCACTCTGCCTGTCCTCATTTACTGCTCGATGGTTTCTGGGGGTTTAAAACAGGAATTTAACGGGTATTTTGTATTATTCTTATAAGCTGACATCCGTTCTCCATGACGGGTTTTTCTTTGTGTCTCCCCCACCCCCTGAATTTGAGAGACAATCAGCAAGTCCAGTTTGGCCAAACCACAGACACTGCTTGAACATTTGCTTCTTGCTAAACATTCCTTTATAAAAATGTCTTTTATGAGCTGGCACAGAATTAGTTTAGTGCCTTTCCTTTTTAGTGTGATCTCTGCTCTTTCATTTTAATTTAAGGTGATGTTAAACACCGTGGCTGAGCTCGTTAAAAGCAGGGTTCTGTGAGCTACAGGAAATGAATCTCTTCCTCAACCATCACCCATTTGTGTTACTTTTTTCCAATTTTAGCTCAGTTACTAATGGACAACAACGCCAGGGCCACAGGAGCCTGTAGATGAAAGGTGATATTTTGGTACGAGGTGTTCCTGGGGCCTTTGCAAGAGCAGCTCCTTGAACTTGGCCCCACCTGGAATCCTGCATGCAGCTCTGGGGTCCCACATGGAGCTGCTGGAATCTTCAATGGGAGGGTGGGCAGGCCCTGGGATGGAATTCCCAGAGCAGCTGTGGCTGCCCCTGGATCCCTGGCAGTGCCCAAGGCCAGGCTGGACATTGGGGCTTGGAGCAGCCTGGGACAGTGGGAGGGGTCCCTGCCCATGGCAGGAGTGGGATGAGAAGATCTTTGAGGTCCCTTCCAACCCAACCCACTCCATGATTCCATATTGGTGCGTGAATTTAGTGGCAACACACCCCCAAATGTACACAGAGCTGCTTTATATGGAATCCTCAGCCTGCTTTTCCACAGGGAGACAAAGAGCCTGGTCCATGATACGTGAAATGAAGGTGATAAATCAAATAAACAACTGCTCAGATGGAGCTTTAAACCAAAGGTGTGTAAACACAAACAGGAAAGATTTGTGCATTGCTGTTCTCCAGGACTCCGAGGAAAAGCAGCTCCAGCAGGAGTCCTGAAGCCAAACACGTTTGGGGTGGAACAGCAGGGAAAGTGTTCTTGGGTCAGTTCTCAGCAGCTGGGTTTATTTGCATATTAGATCAGATAATATGCAAGGCCTGCAAATCTCTTATTTCTGTCATCAAACAGGAAACAGAAATAACAGAATGTGACTTGTGGCCGATCATGTGACAAAAAGCTGAACAGTGTGAGGCTGCTCCTGGACCATCTATGGGAAAATCACAGGACAGGGGTTGTTTGCACAAGTTATTTGACAAATCACTGGGAATAAATCAATTTGAATCAGGTGATTTAAAATGAAAAAAGGGTTAAATTCGATTATTCACGATGACTGTGATCAATTCTAAGTGGTTTATTTTGTCTTATTCCATAAAATAAGATTTTCATCTAAACTGCCCAGTGCCTAAGTTTAAGTCATTTAAGTATTCAGGGGTAAAGTGAGACACACTGGGTGAGATTTGAAGTGCAGAATAACAAAGTTTTGAGCCTTTTGCAGTTCAGATTTGGGTCACTTCTTTTCCTGAGCCCAGCCTGCTCATTCCAAACCCAACCAGACTCTCACTGACATTAAAAATGCCACTTCCCTACTCCAGTACTGTGAGATTTTTTTTCTTTTTGAGCACACCAATATTCAAACATCTCCTGTGTGGAAACAAGATCAGCAGTTTCTCTTTCTGTAACCCCCTCTGACACAGAAAACACCAACAGCTTCTGCCCCAAACAGGCAGGAACTCGCAGGTTATCAGTCCCTGCACACAGGCTGGGGAGAGATCCCCAAATCTTCTGCATCAAGTTCCAGAACTGGGGTTTGTGCCTCAATTCTGTTGTCACTTGGTAGGCTTTGAAGAAGGAAGGGCTGTTCTTGCTCCACAGAATAAATCACCCTGCAAAATATTGATTGCTCAGTCCCAATAAACCCCTCTGGGCCTTGCAAACTGCGACTGCACTTGAGAGATTGTCCTTCTTTTTCTCCCTCTCCCTCCAGAGTTTTATCTGGAGCCTAAAATAAGTGATTTCTCAGAGGTCTTTCTAAGAACAGGTATTTTTGAAGCAAACCTGAAGCCAGAGAAAGCCCTGCTGCATGTGGGAAGTTGCATTTCTCATTTCTCCAGCCCCTCCCGACCTGCCTTTGTTGTGCACACCAATAAAATCAGGGCACAGGCCCTGGGAGTGCTGCATTTATTTGGTCTTTAAGCTTTGATAGAGAATTAGCTGCTGGATGAGCTTTATTAGGAGCAAGGAAACACCATGGAGTTTGTCAGGCAGATGTGAAATCCTCTGTGAGGGTTTTTTGGGTTGTTTTTCACTCCTGGCAAGCCCTGACAGCCCTGCAAACAAACATTTTGGATCAGTGTCCAACATGCATTTGGTTGGGCTTTTCACTTCAGGATTTCATCCATTATCATGGGGTTATGGTCAGAAAAGAACTACCTGAAAATGGGTCCTTTTTCCCTGTGCCCCTCACTGTCCCATTAACCACAACATCTATTCCATCTCCTTTCAGTGTGCAGCCACAGCACCACAGAGGGGAAGCACCCAAACTGGATTAATTCTGGTAATAAATTCTGATAATAAATCAATAGCTCCCCATGGATGAAAAGCTGGAAGCAGCTTATCACTAAATCTTCAGCAGGTTCTCCATCCCCACTCAGCTGCTCATTGCTGCCAACTCAGAATTTGCTCTCAAACTGCTTTTTTATGGCCCCCTGTGGCTCATTTGGCCTGAACTCCGTGAACTGGAGCACCAAAGTGAGGAGGTTTCTGGCAGCCCGGCTCCTTTTGCCCACGGTGGGGTCGGGACCATCCCAGGGTGCCCAGGCTGGGCAGGGGCTCCTGGTGTGGGTGCGCAGCATCCAGGAGTGGGACCGGGAGCCTGCACCCCCCAGGGCACTGCCCACCCTCCCTGGGCACCCCGGCTGTGCCAGGCGGGTGGCAGGGCTGGCAGGGAGCCTGGCACGGAGAGGTTTCAGGGCTCAGGCAGAAGATCCCCAGCCGCTTCCTGAGGAGGTTCTGCTGAGAACAGCAGCAGGTTTTCCTCGCAGCAGCGCGGTGGGGCTCGCAGGTAGGCGCGTTTCCTCTCACCACGGGCTTTGTCCCTTCACCAGCGGCATTGTTTTAATTTCATTCTGACTCTGAACGGGACAGTAAGAGAAGAACAATACCACATTCACAGCGGCACAAAAAGTGACTTCCGTGTTATGGTATCCATCAAATCTCTCCCGACCTTTTTGTTTCTTCTGCATTTGAAAGACAAAGGGAGAATGGAGTGGGGAATATATCTTTTCATATACATAAGGCACTTATTCCCATTTATCCTCTCTCTTTTTAATTTAAAATTACTTCTGTGGTGCTTGCTTAGCATTCTTATCACACCGTGCAGTTACATTTTTAGTTTTAGTTGCATTATTATTTCTTTCTGTCCTAAGCACATTGGTTTTTGCAAGGATCTGTCCCTCATTTCCCCTTTATCATCACCCCTTTCCTGGCACTCCTTGGCTTTTGTCTGCTCCACATCAGTTTTTAACCAGTGGGATCCCAACAACGGCACCAAATGAAACCCCGCCCCAATGATACCCCAAACAGAGCCGAGCAGGAGCTCTCTGAGCCAGGACTGGGGTTTAAACCACGCAGGGGCATTGCTTTATCCTTCGTGAAAGAGGGGAGGATTAACAGGAAACCTGAACAGAGATTACCGGACACAACATCCAGCCTGAACTGTAAATCCCGGAAAATATCAAAATACCCAAAAAGAGCAAATAGAGAATGAGCAGGGAAGTTTGGGGGGTGCTGAGCTGCAGTTGGGATAAACCCTGGTTTCGCTGAGGCTGCAGAAGTGTTATTTACCCAGAGCTGGGCAGAAATTGCTCCGAAAACATCTCGGAGGAGCCTTTCATTATCCTCCCTCCACCATGGGAAGGATCCTCCTCAAGAAAACAGAAGAGTTGGAATTCACCACAGCGGTGCCTCCCTGCAGGGCCACCCCCGGGCTCTAAGCAGGATCCTGGATCCTGAACCGGGATCGTGCAGGTTGGGATTACTGGCGTGTCTGGGCTTTGGGGTTTGTCTCCTGGCTTCTGTGAATGGGACAACAGGAAAAAAAACCTAAACAAAGTGCTCGAATGGTTTCAGAGCCTGAAACGTGCAAGGAGCTAAATCCAAGTGCCCTCTGCTGGCACTGGAGAGGAGCCGGGGCTGGATAGCGGGGCAGGGGAGGAGGGAAGCGGCGGGAGGCAGCAGGCGGAGCAGGCTGGGGCAGGGAATGGGGCAGGCTGGGGCAGGGAATGGGGCAGGTTGGGTCAGGG